>SZWC01001681.1:245813-265839 GCA_023375785.1 Penium margaritaceum
TCCCCTCCCTCCACCTCCCCTCCCTACGTCTCCCCTCCCTCAGTCATCCCTCCCTCCGTTTCCGTCCCTCCGCCCTTCCGTCTCTCCGCCTTTCCTGCCTCCGCCTCCCCTGCCTCCACCTCCCCTCCCTCCGCCCTCCCCTACCTCCACCCTCCCCTCCCTCCGCCTCCCCTCCCTCCGCGTATCCTCCCTCTGCCAAGGGAGGCGGGAGGACTCACGCCCCTCCCCTCCCCTTTGGTGCCGCCGGTGCCATGGACGAGGGGAGAGGGAATCTGTCCCTCTCCTCCTCTTTGGCGCCATTGGCACTGTGGGAGGGGGGGGGAGAGAGGGACTCCCATCCCTCTCTTCCTCGTCGGTGCCGTCGGCATCACACTGAAGGGGGGAGGGGGGGATTCTGTCCCTCTCCTCCCCTTCGGCGCCGTCGTAGGTGTTGGAGCGGAGGGAGGGGGGAGAGGGAGTCTGTCCCTCTCCTCCCCTTCAATTCCATCGACAAGAGAGGGAGGACGGGGGGGACGCTGCCTCCTCTCCATCCCGTGGGCAATGGCACCCCACTCGGCCTGTCGGGCTTGCAGGTGCTTGTTCGTTCACAACTTGTTGGGCACGTGGGGACCGTTCTGCTGTGAACCATTTTTTTGTTGGCTCGACGGAGCTATAGCTATCGCCTCTAGGCTCGATGCTCTCAAGAGCTACATCTTCCAGCTCTAGGCCATCTCGCTTGCGCTGCCAATCGGGCGGCGCTTGGAGGAACTGGTCCAAACATTTTTTCTTGCTGTAAACTACGTCGACGGCTAGCACTGTCTGTGGATGTCCAGATCCAACGTCCAAATGTTTCCAACCGTCACATTTTTTTTCTCTTGTGGAAGCTCTGGCTTTTGTGCTAATGTAAGAGCTGTGCACTGTTTTGTGAAAAACTGTGGAACCAAACCGTAGGTCCTCAGAATAGTCAGCCTAAGAAGGAGGAGCAAATGGTCGCCTCAGCCATTTTGGCTGAGATGAACCAGGCCACATATGGACAGGGTCGTCATAGGGCATTTTTGTAACATACAACCTAAAACCCTATCAATGCACGTGGTACATCCATGTGGGAATAGGATCCTAGTGGTCAACTTGAGGGGAGGAAGAGTGACGTGATGGATCTTCCAACGCGACACTCCTCTTACCTTAAAACTAGAATTTGGAATGAATTTAGGCTAGACTCAAACAAGAATCTAGTCAGAGATTGTTTTTCAAACCTTGCGTTGTCGAGAAATCGGTCTCGAGCCCCCTGAATCCGAGAAATAAACACCATTTTTAATCCTAGAAATGGCTCGTACGCTGCATATAGATATATAGAGCCACTTGTCTCACCTTGTGGCGGTCGATGGTCCCATCCTGTTGTTAGAAGAATGCAGGCATGAGAACAGCGGCAGCAGAAGCAAGCAGAAGCATCGGAACATGCAAGTGTATGTCTGCAGAGTGACGTAGGCAAGAGCGATCCGAGGAGTTAGTCGTGGGAGCTGATGGACGCTGAGATGCGAGGTAGAGGAGGTAGACAGGTTGATGTGAGAGAGAGTGCTGGCGAGAGAAGTGATAGTTGGCGGAGTGTGAGAGCTCAGCGAAGGAGCAAGAGTGACGGAGCGAAGCGTTGGGAGTTGGCGAAGACAGAAAGTGCGAGGGACGAGCAGAGCGAAGACACGGCGGCGAAGCCGCGGAACCAAGGGGGAACAGGATGAGCAGAATTGTGCTGGTTAACTAGGGAGGGAATGAACATCCTCCGTATATACTGCAGAACAGGACAAAGTAAGTATTAACGGCTTCTTTCCGCTAGCCAAACGCGTGGCGACATAGTCGCTTATTAGGGGCGGCTTGGCTCCGGCAGAACGGTCGTGTCCGACCAGCCGTTGCCAAAGTGGTTCGGTGCGGGACCTGAACCAGTATCGAGGACTCAGCTTATCCGAGGGATGTATATAATGAGGGAGACCTTGTCGGAGTCATATTTCTGACAGCCCCCCTGAGTCCGACAAGGTATGGACACTTGAGTGCCTATAGGGCACCGTTGTCTAGGTGTCTTTGTCTAGTGGGGGGATTCACTACTCGACGGAGGGAGAGGATGATCATGTTGCAGAGGTTTGGGTTCCACGCTGCTGCCACAAGAGTGTGCCACATTGCTGCAACGGGTGACACTTCGTCGATAGTTTTGTGGTAGACAGTATGGGTGGTGTCACGTAAGCATCTTTTCATGTCCTGCAGGGTTGATGTATATGCCCTTGGGGGACAGCCGGGGTTGTCATAAACTCCTTCCAGAAAGAGGGAGAGTTGATACCCACGGAGGAAAGAGTGCTTTGTCTTGGCTTGTATGCCACCATACCAGTCGTGGATGTTTTCTCCCAACTGATCAAGAACTGGAATGTGTGTCCAGTCCAGGGCTTGTGCTGTCATGATGATGGGTTGTTGGAGGTGTATGACAGTTGCCGGTGTCTTGTTCACCGGTGGGATTTGGCAGGATGGCTCCTTTTGGCGAAGTGATGGGTGATAGAGTGGGTGTAGGGCCAAGAGCACGTCCGCGAGTTAAAAGGGAGGAACGTAGGGTGCGGCAAGGGGAAGGCAGGTGTAGATGCGCCGCGTCAAATCTGTTGCGGGTATGGGTGCAGGTTGCTGCGGAAACTGGCAGCTTGCTCGTGCAGATCCTTGTCCAGTTCACAGATGCTGATGATTGCTGGTGATGAATTGAAGGCTGAGGACAATGGAGCGGGCGCAGGGTCATCGCGACTCGAGCGATGCAGCCGAGCGGATCCTTGTGCCGTGCTGAGGTTGATGCTGAAGCGGAGGAAACGATTGATGGATGAGTGGGTACAGGGCCAAAACCACGTGCGCTGCGAAGTTATGGCGTGGGCGCAGGTCGTCGCGGAAAAGACGATGCGACCGGGTGGATCCTTTTGCCAAGCTGATGTTTGAAGAGGAGGAGACGATTGATGGATGCGTGGGCACAGGGGCGAAACCACGGGTGCTCCAAAGTTATGGTGTGGGTGTAGGTCGTCGCGAAAAGGCGATGCGACCGGGCGGATCCTTGTGCCGAGCTGAGAACGAAGTTGAAGAAGCGATTGATTGATGAGTGGGCGCAGGGGCGGAACCACGTGCGCTGCGAATGTTTTCGACGTGGGCGCAGGTCGTCGCGGAATGGGCGATGCCACCGGGCGGATCCTTGTGCCGAGCTGAGAACGAAGCTGAAGAAGCGATTGATTGATGAGTGGGTGCACGGGCAGAACCACGTGCGCTGCGAATGTTTTCGGCGTGGGCGCAGGTCGTCGCGGAATGGGCGATGCGACCGGGCGGATCGTTGTGCCGAGCTGAAAGTGATTTGCTGAAGCAGAGGAAGCGATTGATTGATGAGTGGGCGCATGGACGGAACCACGTGCGCGATAAAGCGATGCTGATGATGCTGATGCTGATGATGGATGGAAGGGCGACGCGGAGGATGCTGATGAGGACGAGAAGGCGAGTGCAGAGGCGGCGCAGATGATGCTGATGGCGGGGAGACGGAGATGAGGGAGGAACAGACGGCTGATGAAGCTGAGAGGACTGGAGCGAGGAGAAAGAGGAATGATGGAGGCGACTGAAGACAAGGACGAAGACTGATGATGATAGTGAAGACGAGAGATAGGGAGCAACGCGAGCGAAGAGAGCGGAGATGAGACGCGGCGCGGCGGGTGGAGGCAGAGCGTCGTAACTTCTTCTTCTGCGTTCAGGAGAGTGATGGCTTGTTCCCCAGTTGGCTCGGAATTGGGAGCAGGAAGACTGGTGGTGTCCGATGTCCTGTCGGCTGGAAGATGTTGGTTGCGGCGGAGGGAGTCAGGCAGCGGGCAGGGATACTAGACCGCTGAAGTCAGGAGAGTGACAGCTTGTTCCCCAGTTGGCTCGGAAATGGGAGCAGGAAGACTGGTGGTGTCCGATATCCTGACCGCGGCACTTTTGGCTGCAGCTGCTGATGAGGCGAGGAGGCGATGCGAGAAGGCGGCTCGGGATGATGGGCGCAGGCGGACGGAGGATGACAGCGAGGAAGGGGCAGATGAGGCTGATGAGGCAGAATGATCAGGAGGAGATGCAAGCGGAGCAGTTGTGATGAGGGGCAGCGGATGGCAGACAGCAAGAAGCTTCTTGGTAGTTGACGGAAGGCGGCGGCTCGAGAGTTTCTTGCGGCTGATGTGGCCGACTCGTCACCGGTTGTTAGCCACGGGCGCGGAAATGGGCGCAGGGCCTTCTTGGGATGACGGGGCGTTTCTTCAGCGTGGAGAACTCGTCAGGTAGAGCTCCTGATGTCAGCTGTGGTCGAAGCGGCGAGGCGCGAGATGGCGGTAGCAGTGGCAGAAGAATGCGGGACGAAGCAATAAGGCAAGGATGTCGGCAGAGCGATGATGCGGTCACGGGACTCCAGGTGATGTTGCCTGAAGCTCTGATACCATGTCATAAGAATGCAGGCATGAGAACAGCGGTAGCAGAAGCAAGCAGAAGCATCGGAACATGCAAGTGTATGTCAGCAGAGTGACGTAGGCAAGAGCGATCCGAGGAGCTAGTCGTGGGAGCTGATGGACGCTTAGATGCAAGGTAGAGGAGGTAGACAGGCTGATGTGAGAGAGAGTGCTGGCGAGAGAAGTGATAGTTGGCGGAGTGTGAGAGCTCAGCGAAGGAGCAAGAGTGACACATCAAAGCGTTGGGAGTTGGCGAAGACAGAAAGTGCGAGAGACGAGCAGAGTGAAGACACGGCGGCAAAGCCGCGAAACCAAGGGGGAACAGGATGAGCAGAACTGTTCTGGTTAACTAGGGAGGGAACAAACATCCTCCGTATATACTACAGAACATGACAAAGTAAGTATTAACGGCTTCTTTCCGCTAGCCGGTCGCGTGGCGACATAGTCGCTTATTAGGGGCGGCTTGGCTCCGGCAGAACGGTCGTGTCCGACCAGCCGTTGCCAAAGTGGTTCGGTGCGGGACCTGAACCAGTATCGAGGACTCGGCTTATCCGAGGGATGTATATAGTGAGGGAGACCTTGTCGGAGTCATATTTCTGACAGCCCCCCTGAGTCCGACAAGGTATGGACACTTGAGTGCCTATAGGGCACCATTGTCTAGGTGTCTTTGTCTAGTNGGGGCGGCTTGGCTCCGGCAGAACGGTCGTGTCCGACCAGCCGTTGCCAAAGTGGTTCGGTGCGGGACCTGAACCAGTATCGAGGACTCGGCTTATCCGAGGGATGTATATAGTGAGGGAGACCTTGTCGGAGTCATATTTCTGACACCTGTTTCAGCTTATCGACCATGACCCACTTGCACCCTACAACGTGGGCGCCACCGGGCCGGTCCACCAGCTTCCATGTCCTACTCTCCCTGTAAAAGGCAAACTCGCTTTTGATGGTGGTTTTTCACTTGGCCCCATCTGGCAGAGCAAGCGCTTCTGCCACTGTGGACGGCTCTCCCTGAGCCATGAAGGCGTAACTCAGACCAGTCCATTTGCTGGTTGTAGCATCATACTGTCGTGGCGGGACAGATAAGCAAAAGCTATGCCTTATTGCCTGCTGCTACGACGGCTGCTACTGCTGCTCCTGCTACTACCGCTCTGGTTCTCGTACCACAGACTCTCCCTTGGTACAAGAGTCCTCATCATTAGAGGAAGAGGAATCTGACTCAACTTTAGAGTCCTCTATAACGGCTCTCCCTGAAGCTACCGCTCCTCTTGCCTCTGTTGCCATGCTCATGCTCCATCCCTGTGCTACCTCATCACCTGTCTTGAGTAGAACCAGCCATTCACCTGGCTCAGGCACCGGCTCGTCCTTGAACTACTACTCGGCTCCTACTACAGCCTCGTTGAATTCCTCGCCCTTATTGAGAATCACTTTGTTGCCTTGTAGGTCCTAGAGCCTATAAGAGTGTTTGGCACTGTCATACCCCAAGAGCAGGCATTTCCTGGCCTGTGGATGTAGCTTACTGACACCCTCCGTCTTCAGCTTCTTGGCATAGGCCTGGCAGCCAAACACGGGCAGATGTGAGACATCTGGCTTCTTGTCCGACCATGCCTCTTGTGGTGTGATTGGCGGTGGTTTCTTTTTCCCCTTTCCTCAAAGGGCTGATGCAGGTATGAGGTTGATGATGCAGGCCGCTGTCCTAGTAGCCTCGGCCCAGAACCTTCTACCTTCTAAAGCAGTTCAGAGGCATCGTTGCTCTCGGGCGACTCAGGTATCGTACTCTCTTACCGTATCCCTTGCTCTGCTAGCCAGCCCTCACAGGCCTTGTATTCTCCGCCATTATCACAACCAAAAGGCCTTGAACTTCTTGCCGGTCTGCCGCTCAACCATTGCGACAAAGTGCTGTAGATGCTCCTTTACCTTAATCTTCTGCTTCATGAAGCACGTCCAGATCTTCCTTGTATTGTCATCGGTGAAGGTGAGGAAATACCTGCAGCCTCTGATTGAGAATGTCCACATCGGTCGGCACATGTCGGTGTAGACCAAATCGAGAGGTTCACTCGCTCGATTTCCGTGCTTGTTCCCCTTGCGCCCTCTCCTCTTAGCCTTGTCCATGAGACAGGCCTCACATACGTTCTTCTCCTTCCCCCCACACTCTCCCTTCCTGAAGGCAAAACTCCGCACCAGCTTGTGCTTGCCCATTCTCTGCAACGTAGAGTGGGCAGCTTGTGCCAAAAGCCTTGGCCAGAGTTCGCTTCCGATGCCGTGGCAACCCCAGCAACCGCTTCGGTTTGGGTGGTTGCCGCAGCTTCCACTGCTTTTGTTAATCTGCTGCTATTGACCAGCGGCTGCTTTCTACCTATGCCAGCTGACAACCCCCGGTAGTCATGGCTTCACCAGCTTCTGTAGCACCTTCCACCTTTGTTTGGAGGATGTAGAGGCTGTCCACGTGTGGAACCTTGGCCACCACACTCTTTGCAGCATACTATATTTTCACTGCCAACGTGGGAAGGATGACAGCCCTGTTCTTGTCAAAGACGACAGCCATGTCTCGGCCAGAAATCTTGCTGACAGAGAGTAGGTTGGCAACAAAGTTAAGCAAATAGACTATCTCAGTGAGCTTGAGCTCCTCCTCTTGGTTATTCACCTGGATGGTGACCAGCTTGTCACCCACTCCTTCAGCTGGTTCCAACCTCTTGTTAGCACAACAGAAGTTGAGGTGGCTGGGGCCCATGGAGATGAACCCCCGTTTTTCGTGTTGGTTTTTGTGCATCTCTCATTGTGCTCTGTTGTGTCCTCCCAACTTGTGTACATCAGCGTGCAGATGACTAACGGCAAGACTCGACGTTGCTGGAGTGTCTTCCGGTGGAGCCGACTCACGTTCAGGCCTACTCGCAGTTCGCTACAACCTCCTCCCTTCGGCGACGTGCTGAGCTTAATCGGCAGGCCTCCTCGACGGTCGGGTCGCCGGCGGTCACTGCCACCGTAGATGCTATCTGCATGCGTCTAGCGATGGATCTGACTGTACCATTGCGTATGCAGCGTCATGCTCTACCTAGGATCCATGTCTCATGATGCGTGGGATTATTTGGCATCATGGACCATCGTACGCACGGCCTGGGTTCGGTTTGCCATAACTCTTTGCGGTTATTTTTCTAGCTGTTTCTGACTGCATGACTGCGTTTGTAGCATTGGTATTATGGTACGGTCCAGTTTTCAAGCAAAATGGATGACGCCCAGGGTTTGGGCTGTCGGCCGTCTGACAGGGCTCACGGAGAAAACCCTACCTGCCAGAAAATAGGTCTATGTCTAATTTCTGATTTGTTGGATAGCTGAGTAACAAGCTCTACAGAGCCGGGAGGGAGCTAGAACTTAGAGGGATCCCCGATTGTTGTTTATTCTTCATTCCTAATCAATAACTTTCTGTTTTCAGCTGCTTTTTGGTCCTAACACTGGCGTGCGCGTTTCTGAGTAACAAACCTAGAGCATCCCGAATTAGACTCTTGAGCGAGAGACTGAGGGGGTAGTATACTTAAGCAACGAGCGTGGAAGCCCGCATACTGAATCAACAACACTGCTGTCCCAACTTGCTGCCTAGCCTTTCTAGCTTGGTATCAGAGCCAAAGCGTAGCAGCAATAGCAAAAGACTGGTGTACAAGTGCCAGACAATGCCGGCAGACCCCCATACGCGCCAGTGCAGGGGAAATGATGTCGGATTTTTTATGGCAGCATTCAACCGCCTGGTGGTGGCGTCAAGTTTTTTCCCATGAGGACTAGGCTAGGGGAAATGCTGCCGGATTTTTCCGTCAGCACTGACCCCCATGCGTGATGCGAGGAGGTGAGCGACAGGTCGTCTGACACGTGTGGGCGACGACGCATGTGGGAACGTCATCCAGGTGCAGTGAACGGCAGTAGCCTGTAGTAGCAGTAGCGGCAGGAAACATCAATGAGCAGTGGCTGCAGGAGCCAGTAGCAACTACGCACAACAGCATTAGCCAGCAGCAGCAGCAACTCACAAGAGTAGTAGTCCATAGTAGCAAGCAGCATTGGTGGCTAGCAATAGCAGCTCGCAATAGCAGTAGCAACGGCAATGAGCAGTAGTAGCAGCAGCACGCTACAATAGCCGTAATAGCAAGCAGCAGTAGTACCAGCCAACTGCAACAATTGTAGCAGTGAGCAGCAGCTGGTAGCAGCTAGCAACGACTGTAGCTGCTTGTAGTCCGCTACTCACTGCAAGCGAGGGGCTGCAAGCAACAAGCCCGGTGCTCGTAAAGAGAAGCGGACTACCGGTAGCAAGAAGCAAGCTCGCTGCTCGTAGCCCGTTGCCCACAGCAAGTAGCGAAGCTCGCAATGAAAAATAAAAAAGAAAAAAAGAAAAAAAGGAAAAAAAAATCCCCCACCCCACGAGCAACCTTGCCGCGAATGCAGCAGCCGCCATATCTGCTATAGCAGCCATAGCAGCCGCAACAGCACGCAGCTACATCAATTGTAGGAATTGCTGCTGTAAAAGCAGGTGCGATAGTAGGAATAGTAGCATCAGCACCAGCAAGTATAGCATAAGCAGTAGCAGCAGTTGTAGTAGTAGTAGCACCAACAGCAGCAATAGCAGTAATAGTAGCGGAAGTAGTAGTAGCAGTTGCTGCTGCAGCTGTATAGCAGCGGTCCCAACAACGGTCGCTACTGACATCAACAGTCATCCACTGACGTCACTATTAATGTCACTGCTCACGTCATCAATAAAAAAGTTAGGGGGAGGGGGAAGAAACTTTATAGTAGTAGCCCTGTAAATAACACGGAAGCAACTGCCAAAGTCAACCATTGTAGGCTGATGTCAATGTTGATATCAGAAGCACAGAAGAAAAAAAAGGGCCACAAAGTCCACAATGGCTAACAGTCCCAGTGGGTAGGGGGCCTTCTTTGTTTGGGGGGCCCCCAGCCCCCCTTTGTTGTAGTAGTTGTAGTAGCTACAGTAGTAGCAGCAGTAGCAGGAACAATAGCAGCAGCAACAATAGTAGCAGCGGTAACGATAGCAGTAGTCCAGAGTCTTTGTCACTGGCGCCTCCGACTCCCTGGCCGCCATTCAGCAACAGCTCGCTGCCTTCACACAACAGCTTGCAGCACTGCTATCATTGGCCTCACAGACTCATACTAGTATCCTGCCGTTTTTCATTCCTCCTGGACAGGCCAGCCCCACTGTGTCCACTGCCACGCATCACCTGGCGTAGCAGCACAATCAACGCCAGCGGCAGACGCTGGCCGTAGGCAAAAGGACTTTGACATACCACCTCCATTGCTTCAGGCTGGTGAGCGGTTCCGGAGCTGGGAGCTCAGCTTCCGCATCTAGGCGCAAGGTGAGGGCTTGTGGGTATACTACACCCTTCCGTACGACTCCACCCAAGCCGACCAGCTGACGTTGGTCACACCGTACGCGCTCTTGTCCCCGTCGCTCCTCAGGGTTCCCGCCTAGCCCTAAGGCCCTGCCTCTGCGACTTCATTGCTGGCGGGACCCCTGACCCTACAGCCGAATGACACTTTCTCACCCGTCCCCATCGCTTATCTAGCGAGGATAAGACCAGCAATCTTCTACAGGAGTTCAACTCTCTGTACATGGGAGGAACCGAGACAGTCATCGCTTACTGGCTGTAGGTTGAGGACATCCTCCGTCACCTAGGCACCTTTGCTCCACCCCCTCTGGCCGCGCTCCTCACCATCAAGCGCAATGCCACCAACACGTACATTGACGTCTTCGTCCACTACTCTCAGGACGTCCTCTTCACCATGGCAGCCCAGGACACCCTCATACCCTGGACATACAAGCTCTTCCTCAGGTTTGAAGAAGCTTGTCTGGAGTCCTGCCTCTAGTGTACAGAGGCCCTCACCTCCCTTGCCGCCGCTTCCGTGGCCATCGTTTTCCCCGCAGCAGCTACCTCCTCATCATCAGGGAAGAAGAAGCATCGAGGCAAGAAGGACAAGGGCCAGCAGTAACAACAATAGTAGTTGACTCTGTCTAGAAGTGGTGGCTTGGTCTGCCACAATTGTGGCCAATCAGGGCACGTATGGTACACATACCCGCTACCAACGGATGAGGCACGCGTCATCGCCACCATGCGTCGCCAGCGAGAGCGGTGTCTCGCCTATTCCACCGTAGCTGTTGCGAACCCTGACGCCTTGACCCTATCCAGCAGCTCCACTCCTCCGGCAGCCACACCAGTCCCACCGAGACCAGCTCCGCCAGTAGCATCATCCGTAGCCATCTGTGCCTCCGTTCCCTTCACCAGTGCAGACCTCATCCTATCCAAGCTGAGGAGCTATCACTCCACACTCAGTCTACACTCACTATCTGTCCATCCGTGAGCGTTAGTTCGAGCAGTTCATTGCCCTCCCGCTCAGCCAGCCTCGCCTTTCCCCCATAGAAAGTGCAAGTTACGTCACCTCCTCGTCGTCTCCCTTGCCTTGCATGACTGAGATTGAGTTGTGGTCGTGTCTTGATTCCTCGCCTATTTCACCGTCTTCTGTGGTCTCCTCTGCCTCTCTCCGTGACGATGTTGCGTGGCTTGATGATTGGCAGTCCTGGTTTGCGTCCCCCTCCACCGTGTCCACGTATCTTGCTTGCTACCATGTGACTGTTAGCGATCTGACGACTCCGGTCTAGGGCCCTTCCGAGACCTGGATAATCGACTCTAGGGCCACTCATCACATGACGGCCTATCGTGAAGCCTTTAGTATGCGTGGTCTAGTTGGCGATGTATTCGATGTCCGGACGGGCTCCGATCAGGTGTTACCTGTCCGCGGCGTTGGCATCATTCGTTTCCGTGGTCGTATAGGTGACGTCTTTGTGATCGATGTCCTCTTTTTCCCAAGTCTTGAGCTAAGCCTCCTATCGGTTACTGCCCTTGACCGCATGAGCACGGACGTTGTGCACTCGGATGGTGCTGGCATTGTGTCGTTGCGTCCGTCCGGTCTCGTTGTTCTTCACGCCACCCCCCATGGCAACCTGTGGCACGTCCCTTGTCTGTCCTCCTCTCCTTGCTCTCCCTTCACGTTGGCCGCCAGAGGCCATGTGTTTGTCACTAGCATACTCTCTCCGCAGCACACCTGTCTTTTGCACCACCGCCTTTGCCACGTCCACTCTGCTGTCGTCGATAGCGTACTCTGTGTCCAACGAGCCAAGGGCCTTGACCTAAACACTTTCCCTTGGTCGTGCCCCACGGAGTGCATTGATTGTACACAAGGCAAGATGCACCAGTCCACATACCCTCAGTCCTCCTCCCGTGCATCCCTCCCTCTAGACCTGATCAATTCTGATATCATGGGTCCTCTCCCTACCGAGTCCATCTGCGAGCATGGCCGATATGTCTCCATCCTCATTGACGGCTTCTCTCGCTACCGCTAGGTCTTCTGCCTTCGACAGAAGAGCGATGTTGCCTTTGCCATTCAAGACTGGCTTGTCCTTATAGAGCAGGAGTGTCATCGATCTCTTAACTACTTTTGCTCAGATCACAATGGTGAGTACATGGGTGAGACCACCACTTTTCTTGCCTCCCACGGTATCCACCACAAGATGTCAGCGCCCTACACGCCCGCTCGGAATGGTGTCTCTGAGCGGTGGAACCGTACTATGGCCAACGCCGTCCGCACCATGCGGGTTGAGTCTGGTCTCTCCGATGGCTTCTACTTTGAAGCCATGGCCTACATGACGTGGGTCTGGAACCGGATTCCCCAAGGACCCCTTCCTCGCCAGTCCACGCCATACCAGCACTGGTGATTTTAGCACGCTCACCTCTGCTCGGCTCGTGTCTGGGGCTGCGTGGCCATCGTGTGGTTGCCCACCCCGGAGCTGGACGGCAAGCTCACCCCATGCGAATGTCCTTGCACATTTCTCGGCGTTTCTCGTCAGTCCAAGGCCTTGCGCTTCTAGGATCCATCCTGGTACTACATTGTCAAGTCCCGCGATGCTCTTTTCTAAGAGGAGTTGTTTCCCCGCGATCTTGTTCTCTCTCGCTCGTTGGTGTCCCTCTCATCGCGTGGGGGGTGGTGAGTCCGTCCTCCGTCCTGCCGCTTCCAGGTGGCACATCACTTGGTCCCTCTTAGCCGGTAGCCCAAGTCGCGTCTGGTGGTTCCTCCGCGCCAACAACCCCAGTCGCGCCCATTAGCCCTTCCGAGCCAACAGCCCCAGTCGTGCCTGTTGGCCCCTTCGGGCTAGCAGCCTCCGTCGCGCCCCCTGGCACCTCCGAGCCAGGAGCCTCGGTCGTTCCCGCTGGCCCCTCCGGGCCAGCTGTCACTGTCGTGCCTACTGGCCACTTCGGGCCAGCAGTCCCGGTTGCGCCCATTGGCCCCTCCTGGCCAGCAGCCCCTGTCACACCCCTTGATCCCTCCAATCTGGCAGCCTTAGTCGCGCCGGCGAGTCCCTCCGTGTCAGCCGCCTCGTCCACCTCTGTTAGCCCGTTGGCCTTGGTTCCATCTCCTGCCCCACCGCGCTACACGTGTGGCACAGGCGGCAACCTCCGACCTAGGCCGCCAGTGAGCACGCAGACCGTCGCACCGCGCCTCGTGGCGCCTTGACCCCCTGTGGCTCCACGTGTCTCTTCCACTCCTACGGTCATGAGTGGGGACCCTGGAACCAAGGCCCTCGGCTTCACCACTTCGGCCATCATTACCGAACTTCACCTGGGCTCCGCACTAGGCTACGTCATGCTCCATCACGAGCATCAACATGCTGTCATGGCTGTACTCGTGCGCATTCCACCTGGAGCTCAAGATGCACATGCCCTCTCGGTCCACTCTATAGCATGCCCGAAAGACCTAGCCACCATACACAAGGCTCGAGCCTCTGAGAACGCCTTTTGGGATGCTGCCTGCGCGGACAGGCTTGCTGCTATCCGACAGTACCATGCTTATGACCTCGTCCACCTCCCTCCAAGTCGAAAGGCCATCGGTCCCAAGTGGGTCTTTTGGCACAAATGGACGCCCGAGGGATCCCTGGACAAGTACAAGGCCCGCCTCACAATGATTGGGTTTGCTCAGGTCCCCTGGGTTGATTACGACCTGATCTTTGCCCTTGTTGGCCGGTTCTCCACTAGCCGGGCGCTCTTCAGCGTAGTTGTCCTGCATGGTTGGGAGCTGTATCATATGGACGTGAGCAACGCTTTCCTCCATGGCTCATTGGAGGGTGAAGAGCTCTACATGATATAGTCTCAAGGCTTCGATGACGGCACTAAATTCCCTCTATGGCCTAAAGTAGTCACCTCAGTGTAGGAACCAGGAGCTGAGTAGCACGCTCCTCCGTGGCGACCTCCTACACAACACCGTTGACCTCGCATTGTTTGTCAGCCCACGAGGCCAGACCGTCGCCGCTGTTCTAGTCTACGTCCACGATCTCCTCATTGCATCACTAGACACGGCTTCCATCCAGCGTGTGAAGGACATGATGCACACCGCCTATGAGATGAAGGATCTCGGGTCTTCCCGAATCTTCCTGGGCATGGAGCTCAAGCATGATTGCACCTGGGCATCCTACACGTCCACCAGGCTGCCTTTGTGTACACTTTGTCTACTCGCTTCGCCGAGGACCTGCCACTTGTGCCGACCGTATCTTCACCCATGAAACCTGATGGCCAGGTGAACCTGAGGAATCCTGACCACGTATCTGCGAGTCATGGAGTCACTGATTTTCCTGGCGACGAAAATGCACCCAGACATCGCGTTTGCCGTCAACCCACTCGCCCAGTTCTCTCAGGAGTTGCGTCACCTCCACTTCGAGGCCACGATCCATGTACTACGCTATGTTATCTTGACTCCTCGGTATGGTCTCATGTGTCAGAAATGAAGCTTTGATAGGAGAAGAAAATAACTCGCTCTCAATAACGGTTCAAGTCCATCGACTGAGCCACCTTGACTAACGGTTCTCTGGTCAGGCGACCGTTCGACCCGTCAGCCAAGTAATCCCCTAATAAAGTGACACCTGTCACCCACGTCTGGCTAGTGGAAAGAAGCCGTTGCCTTGCTCATTTGTCTTGTTCTGTCCTTTTATACCGAGGATGTTCATTCCCTCGAGTTAACCAGAATGGTTCTGCTCATCCTGTTCCCCCTTGGTTCCGTGGCTTCACCGCCGTGTGTTCGCTCTGCCCGTCCCTCGCATTTCCTGCCTTCGCCACCTCTCAACGCTTCGCTCCATCACTCTCACTCCTTCGCTTAGCTCTCACACTCTCCCAACCATCACTCCCCTCGCCAGCACTCTCTCTCTCTCACATCAACCTGTCTACCTCAGCTACCTCGCGTCTCAGCCTCTATGAGCTCCCGCGACTAACTCCTCGGACCGCTCTTGCCTACGTCACTCTGCTGATGTACACTTGCATGTTCCGATGCTTCTGCTTGCTTCTGCTGCCGCTGTTCTCGTGCTTGCATTCTTCTGACATGGTATCAGAGCTTCAGGCAACATCACCTGGAGTCTCGTGACCGCGTCATCGCTCTGTCAACATCCTTGCTTTGCTGCTTCGACTCACATTCTCCTGCCGCCGCTACCGCCATCTCGCGCCTCGCCGCTTCGTCCGCAGCTGACATCAGGAGCTCTGCCTGACGAGTTCTCCACGCTGAAGAAACGCCTTGTCAACCTAAGGAAGCCCTGTGCCCATTTCCGCGCCCGTGCCAAACAACCGGTGACGAGTCGCCCACATCAACCGCAAGCAACTCTCGAGCCGCTGCCTGCCCGTCAACCACCAAGAAGCTTCCTGCCGCCCCCCATCCACCGCCACCACATCACATCTGCCTCCGTTGGCATCTCCTCCCTTTCATCCTGCCTCATTAGCTTCATCTACTCCTTTCTCGCCGCCATCTTCATCTTGCCCGCATCTGTCGTCTCGAGCCGCCTTCTCGCATCGCCTCCTCGCCTCGTCAGCAGCTGTAGCCAAAACTACCACCGTCAGGATATCGGACACCACCAGTCTTCCTGCTCCCATTTCCGAGCCAACTGGGGAACAAGTCGTCACTCTCCTGACATCAGTGGTCTAGCATCCCTGCCCGCTGCCTGACTCCCTCTACCGCAACCAACTTCTTCCAGCTGACAGGATATCGGACACCACCAGTCTTTCTGCTCCCACTTCCGAGCCAACTGGGGAACAAGCCGTCACTCTCCTGAACGCAAGAAGAAGTGATTGTGTCGCTCCACCTACCGCGCCGCGTCTCATCTCAGCTCTCTCCGCTCGCACCGCCCTCTGTCTGCCGCCTTCTCCATCATCATCAACCTTTGGTCTTCATCCTCAGCTGCCTCCATCATCCTTCTCCTCTTCGCTCCAGTCCTCTCAGCTTCATCAGCTGCCCGTTCCCGCTTCATCTCTGCCTCTCCATTGTTGAGCGTCATCCGCGCTGCCTTTGCCTCCATCTCCTCGTCATCATCAGCATCCTCTACGCCGCCCTTCCATCCTTCATCAGCATCAGCATCATTAACATCGTTTTATCGCGCACGTGGTTCCGCCCCTGCGCCCACTCATCAATCAATCGCTTTCTCCGCTTCCGCAAATCACTTTCAGCTCGGCACAAGGATCCGCCCGGTCGCATCGCCTTTTTTTTCGCGACGACCTACGCCCACGCGGAAAATTTCGCAGCGTACGAGGTTTCGCCCCTGCGCCAACTCACCCATCAATCGCCTCCTCCGCTTCAGCATCAGGTCGGCACAAGGATCCGCCCGGTCGCATCGCTCGAGTCGCGATGACCTACGCCCACGCCGTAACTTCGCAGCGCACGCGGTTTCGCCCCTGCGCCCACTCATTCATCAATCGCCCCCTCCGCTCCAACATCAACTTCAGCCCGGCACAAGGATCCGCCCGGTCGCATAGCTCGAGTTGCGACGACCTGCGCCCACACCGAAACTTCCATCAGCGCACGCGGTTCGCCCCTGCGCCCACTCCATCATCATCAGCCTCAAATTCATCAGCAATTACCAGCATCCGTGAACGGCACAAGGATCCGCCCGGTTGCATCGCCTTTTCGGCGACAACCTGCGTCCACGCCAAAGACATCCATCGTGCATGTGGTCTCACCCCTGCGCCCACTCCATCATCCATCATTCCTCCATCCTCCTCGCCATCACCTGCCTCAAAGATCTGTCTAACCTCCTTACTGCACAACAGTCTGCACTCACGAATACCTGCACCCACCCACTTATGCGCTGTCTCCACTTTCCTCCACTTCGCTCTTCCTGCAATACAATAGTCCGCTTTGTCGCATCGTCGTTAGCCCTCCTACAAAGACTGACTAACCTCATCCTCTTGTTTCTCTCCTTCTCCCCCATCAGCAGTCAACACTCCTCCTCCTCCATGGAAGGGGAACGACGCACCATTCTGCTGTACAATGAAGTCGCCTCCCTCCCAGACAACATTTCTCCACTCTGCTTCGCACCCGATGGGAGTCACAACTTTGATCGATGGCACCGCCAACTGCGGCGTGAAATCGCCACACTAGACATATACGGCTACAATCTCCTTGAGGTGCTACAAAATGTTGGAAGCAGAGAAGCCCGCAGAAATGCACGTGGAAGACGGGAGTATGGCATTGCCCAAACTCAACTGCGAGGACTTATCTACATGAGCACATACGACGAATTCCACCCTATCATTGCAGCACATCGTCATCAGGCTGTCTTCCGGACCATACTAGCTCTCAGGGACTACTGCTCAAGCAGAGGAGCTGAACCCCCTGACCCTCGTCTGGTTGCTCTTGACCTTCCCCCATACAGCGAACTCCTGGAGGAACGAAGATTCTAGCTGCAACCGTTCATCAGAGATCACAGGAGAATGGAGGAAGAAGCAGAACTTTGAGCCATCGAAGAACGGCCTCATACTCCCCAATCTCCCACATCTTCTAATGGGGTGGAATACCGGGAGCGCCACTACCCCTGATCTTCCCCTACTCGCTTACCTCTTGTCAAGCTTCAAGGGGGGTGTCAGGAATGAAGCTTTGACAAGAGAAGAAAATAACTCGCTCTCAATAACGGTTCAAGTCCACCGACTGAGCCACCTTGACTAACAGTTCTCTGGTCAGGCGACCATTCGACCCGTCAGCCAAGTAATCCCCTAATAAAGTGACACCTGTCACCCACGTCCAGCTAGTGGAATGAAGCCGTAGCCTTGCTCATTTGTCCTGTTCTGTCCTTTTATACCGAGGATGTTCATTCCCTCGAGTTAACCAGAAGAGTTCTGCTCATCCTGTTCCTTGGTTCCGCGGCTTCGCCGCCGTGTCTTCGCTCTGCCTGTCCCTGCCTTCGCCACCTCTCAACGCTTCGCTCCGTCACTCTCGCTCCTTCGCTCAGCTCTCACACTCCGCCAACCATCACTCCCCTCGCCAGCACTCTCTCTCTCTCACATCAACCTATCTACCTCAGCTACCTCGCGTCTCAGCCTCTATCAGCTCCCGCGACTAACTCCTCGGACCGCTCTTGCCTACGTCACTCTGCTGACGTACACTTGCATGTTCCAATGCTTCTGCTTGCTTCTGCTGCCGCTGTTCTCGTGCCTGCATTCTTCTGACAATGTTCCACCGCCAACCGTCTACGATCGCGGTGGGCTACACCGATCGTGATTGGGCCGGTCGTCTGGACGGTGGGAGTCCCAGAGGCTGGATCTTTCTTATCGGTGGCACGGCTGTGTCCTTGCGTAGTGGCAAGCAGGGATGCATGGAAAACATCACTACCGAGGCTAAGTACGTGGCCCTTGGCTCAGGCGCATGTGCGAGTGTGTGGTTACGTTGTCTGTTATCCGAGTTGCATCAGTTCGTCACATCCATCACGTTGCATTCGGATAATGAGAGTGCCATGGCCATTACCGACAATGACAGCGTGCATCATAGACGCACAAAGCACTTCAACATTGAGTATCACTGTGCGCGTTCGTTGTTGCATGACGGCAGCATCAGCATTGTGTGGGTTGAGACAGCGCAATAGCGGGCTGACTTCTTGACCAAGTCACTCAAGTGTGACTCATTCAAGAATGCTGTGAGTTCGGTTGGCGTGCATCCGTGAGTGACCCTCTTTGTCCCTGCCTGTGATTTTGTGTGCCCTGGGGGAGTCTATCTGTTGACTGTGTCTATGTCCGTCTACATGCACTACGCCTGTGAGTCATGGAGGAGTGTTGGCTTTTGTGCATCTCTTATTGTGCTCTGTTGTGTTCTCCCAACTTGTGTACATTAGCATGCACATGACTGACGGCGAGACTCGACATTGCTGAAGTGTCGACTGGTGGAACCGACTCATGCTAAGGCCTACTCGCAGTTTGTTGGAGCCTCCTCCCTCCAACGATGTGCTCAGCTCCATCGGCAGACCTCCTCGGCAGTCGGGTTGCCGGCGGTCACTGCCACCGTAGATGCTATCTGCATACATCCAGCGCTGGATCTGGCTGTACCATTGTGGCTGCATCGTCATACTCTGCCTAGGGTCCATGTCTCACGTAATGTTGCACTCTTTGGCATCATGGACCATTGTAGGCTTTACCTGGGTTCAGGCAGCCATAACTCTTTGCTACTACTTTTCTAGCTATTTACGATCGCACGACTGCGTTTGCAGCGTCTGTATTATGGTATTGTCCAGGTTTCTGGCAAAACAGAGGACGCCCGGGTTTTGGGCTGTCGGCCGTCTTGCAGGGCTCACCGAGAAAACCATGCCCGGCAGAAAATAGGTCTAGGCCTATTTTCTGATTTGTTGGTTAGCTGAGTAACAAGCTCTACAAAGCTGGGAGAGAGCTAGAACTTGGCCGGATCCCCCATTGTTGTTCATTCTTCCTTCCTAATCAGTCACTTTCAGTTTCCAGGTGCTTTCTAGCGCTAACACTAGCGCGCGTATTTCTGAGTAACAACACCAGAGCATCCATACTTAGACTCTAGAGTGGCAGACTGAGGGAGCAGCAGACTTAAGCAACGAGCGTGGAAGCCCTCACGCTGCATCAACAACACTGCTGCCCCAACCTGCTGCCTAGCCTTTGTAGTTTGTCGTTGGTGGAATGGTGATTTGTGCTAGAGTCAAGTGCAAAGGCCACTAGCTTTAGGAGTACATTGCCAGCGCTACTTATGCCATGTGCCATCAGTGCGGTGGGCTGCTTCCCACCCTTGCTTCCCTTGTCACTCTTATCACCATACATACATACATACATACATACATACATACATACATACATACATACATACATACATACATACATCCATACATACATACATACATACATACATACATACATACATACATACATACATATATACATACATACATACATACATACATACATACATTCATACATACATATATACATACATACATACATACATACATACATTCATACATACATATATACATACATACATACATACATATATACATACACACATACATACAAACATACATACTTTCATACATACAGACATACATACATACATACATACATACATACATACATACATACATATATACATACATACATACATACATATAAACATACATACATACATACATACATACATACACACACACATACATACATACATACATACATACATACATACATACATACATACATACATACATACATACATACATACATACATACATACACACA
>SZWC01001682.1:17108-36715 GCA_023375785.1 Penium margaritaceum
TGTGACTGCGACTGCAACTGCGACTGTGACTGTGACTGTGACTGTGACTGTGACTGTTACTGTGACTGTGACTGTAACTGTGACTGTGACTGTGACTGTGAGTATGGCTGTGTGTGACTGTGACTGTGACTGACTGTGATTGTGATTGTTACTGACTGTGACTGCGACTGCAACTGCGACTATGACTGTGACTGTGACTGTGACAGTGACTGCGACTGCGACTGCGACTGCAACGGTGACTGCAAATGCGACTGTGACTGCGACTTCGACTGTGACTGCGACTGGGACTGTGACTGCGACAGCGACAGTGACAGTGACAGCGACAGCGACAGCGATAGCGACTGTGACTGCGACTGCGACTACGATTGCGGCTGCAACTGCGACTGCCATTTTGACTGCAACTGCGACTGCAACCGCGACTGCGACTGCGCTACAACTGCAACTGCGACTGCGACTGCGACAGCGACAGTGACAGCGACAGCAACAATGACTGCGACTGCGACTGTGACTGGGACTGCAACTGTGACCGTGACTGTGACTGTGACTGTGACTGTGACTGTGACTGTGACTGTGACTGTGACTGCGACTGCGACTGCAACTGCGACTACGACAGCGACAGTGACTGCGACTGTGACTGCGACTGCGACTGTAACTGTGACTGTGAATGCGACTGCGACTGTGTCAGCGACAGCGACAGCAAGAGCGACTGGGACTGCGACTATGACTGCAGCTGCGATTGCGAGTGGGACTGCCACTACGACTGCGATTGCGAGTGCAACCACGACCGCTACTGCACTACGACTGCGCCTGCGACTGCGACTGCGACTGCGACTGCGAAAGCGACAGCGAAAAGGACAGCCACTTTGACTGCGACTGCGACTGCGACTGCGACTACAACTGTGACTGCAACTGCAACTGCAACTGTGACTGTGACTGTGACTGTGACTGTGACTGTGACTGCGACTGCGACTGCGACTGCGACTGTGACTGCGACTACAACTACGACTGCGGCTGCGACAGCGACAGCGACAGCAACAGCGACTGCGACTGCGACTGTGACTACGACTGCAACTGTGTCTCCGACTGTGACTGCGACTGCCACTACTACTGAGACTGTGACTGCGACTGCAACCGCGAATGCGACTGCGCTACGAATGTGACTGTGACTGTGACAGCAACATCGACAGAAACCGCAACTACGACTGCGACTGCGACTGCGAATGCAACTGTGAATGTGACAGTGACAGTGACAGTGACTGTGACAATGACTGTGACTGCGACTGCAACTGCGACTTCGACTGCGACAGTGACTGCGACTGCGACTGTGACTGCGACAGCAACAAGGACTGCAATTACGACAGCGATTGCGACTGCGACTGCGACTGCGACTACGACTGCGACTGCAACTGTGACTGCGACTGCGACTGTGACTGCGACAGCAACAAGGACTGCAATTACGACAGCGATTGCGACTGCGACTGCGACTGCGACTACGACTGCGACTGCAACTGTGACTGCGACTGCGACTGTGACTCCGACTGCAACCGTGAGCGTGACTGCGCTATGACTACGCTACGACTACGACTGCGACTGCGACTGCGACTACGACTGCGACTGCAACTGTGACTGCGACTGCGACTGTGACTCCGACTGCAACCGTGAGCGTGACTGCGCTATGACTACGCTACGACTACGACTGCGACTGCGACTGCAACAACGACAGCGAAAGCAACAGAGACAGCGACATCGACAGCGACAGCGACTGCGACTACAACTATGACTGTCACTGTGACTGCGACTGACTGTGAATGTTACTGTGAATGACTGTGACTTTGACTGTGTCTGTGATTGTGACTGTGACTGTGGATGTGAATGTGACTGTGATTCTGACTGTGACTGTGACTGTCACTATCACTGTCACTGTGACTGTGACTGTGAGTATGAGTGTGAGTGTGAGTGTGACTGTGAGTGTGAGTGTGAGTGTGAGTGTGACTGTGACTGTGACTGTGACTGTGATTGTGACTGTGACTGTGACTGTGACTGTGAATGCTACTATGCTTGTGACTATGACTGTGACTGTGACTGTGACTGTGACTGTGACATACCGGCCGACCGACCGACCGAACAAACATTGATCGACCGACTGACAATCCTTCAAAGTGTCCCTTTCGTTGCCGGCTGGTCGTCGGTCCACCAGCCCCACCCACCCTCTCCGGAACGACTGACCGACAGAAGGACCGACGTACTGACCCACCGACTGCCTGATTGACCGACAGAGCGAGTGATCCACAGATCAACAGACAAAGCGACAAACCGACTGACCATCTGGACGAACGACTGATTGACCAACCAACCAATCGGCTAACAAACCGACCAACGGTACGAGTGACCGACCGACCAACCAACGGACTGATCGACCGACCAAGAAATTAACCAAGACAACACTGACCAACTGACCAACTGACTGACCGACGGACAAACGTGTCAGAAATATCTGACCTCTGACTTTGATTCTTGCTCCAAAAAGGGCCTCGGATAAACCAAGAAGAAGTCCAGGACATCTCTCGCTAGAGAGATCAAATAAAAGGTCCAACGGTCCTATACAAACCATCACAGACCACCTAAGTGACGTTGAGTCACTCGCGTCCAGCTAGCAAAGAATCCATTACCTTGTTTTTGTCCTGTTCTGTTGTTTATATGGAGTATGTTCATTCCCTCCAAATTTTAACCCAGAAAAGTTCTTCCCATCTTGTTCGCCTTTGGTTCAGCGGCTTCATCGCCGAGTCTCAGCTCTGCTCACTTGTCGCTCATTCTGTCCTCGCCATCCAGTCCCAGTCCTTGCCCTATCACTTTTGCTCCTCTGCTTATCGCGTCCATCAACTCTATGCTTCACCTTGCGTTCCTCACCTTCGCTTTCTGGCTAACTCTTGGATCCACTTGCAGCTCTCTTTCTCAATCAACCTTCCTCGGTGCATCATCGCACACTCCCGCTTCTACTTGTTTCTGTTATCACTGTCTTCACTCACTACATTCTTCTGATATGGTATCAGAGCCTCGGGCGTCATCACCTGGCTCCTCCTGACCACGTCATTGCTTCCTCACCATCAGCGGTGTTCCCTGTTGGCCACACTTCCTCGGCCACTGTCTGCCGTCTCCTAAGCCACCTCCCTCATTCTAACCTGCCTTCCGCCGCCACATCTACAACGTTGACCAAACCTCGATCCTCCTTGTATCACGTGGCAGATCGTGCGTACCTAGTTCTCCACGCTCCTACTTTCCCGCGCCTTCTTCGCTTCCGTTGACATCAACGGTCTTGTATCGACAGTTCCACAAGCTCTGGTGACTCCTCAGTACTGTGACCAAGCCCTGCGTCCATTCTCACGCCTGTGGCAACGTCCGGTATCTCTTTGCCGCTAACAGTTCTCTCGAGCTGCCCTCTGTCGTCATCTTCGTCGAAACTTCCTGTCACTTCTCCTCCTTCCTGCATTTCATCTGCATTGCTCTCCACCAACCTCTTCACTACAGATCTCTCATTATCGTGTTCCTCCTTTTCTCTCCCCTGAATTAGACAACCTCTACTACCGAGTGACACTGTCACATCTCAGCCTCCACCCCCACCTCCCGCAGTGCCTTTTCTATCTTGATCTCGTTCACCTGTTGCATTCTCCGCAATCTGAGCCATTACCTTCATCGACATACCATTTGCTGCCTTCTCCTCCGTTCTCCATCAGCTTCTCAAGCCGCCCTGTCGTACCACCTCTCCTTGTCCTTAGCAGTAGCAGACCTCCGTTTGACGTCGGGACATCGGACACCACCAGTTTTCGTGCCCGTCGGTCTCGGGCCAACTGGGGAACAAGCCGTCACTCTCCTGGCCACCGCGGACATCTCAGTCTTTTGTGGACTGCTCTTGTTGCAGCAGAATCCTCCCACATCGGACACCACCAGTCTTCCTGCTCGCCAGTCTTGAGCCAAGTGGGGGCACAAGCCGTCACTCTCCTAAGTTCAGCGCAGCTTCCTGCTTCATCGCCAATTGCCATGGCAACTTCTTCTCCTACCGCACCACCTTCATCAGCCTCTTCAGTCTCAGACTCTACGCCTCCACACCACCATCCCTCTGCATCAGTTTTTGGCCTCAGGATCTGCCTCTCCTCCGCCCTTCATTATCAAGCATAGGTGTCATACTTTTAAGCAAAGGTTTCATGCTTGTAAGCATAGGCGTCATGCTTGGAAGCATAGGCATCATGCTTGTAAGCATGGACGTCATGCTTGAAAACGTAGGCATCTTGCTTGTAAGCATAGGTTTCATGTTCCTAAGCAGAGGCATCATGGTTGTAAGAATAGGTGTTATTCTTGTAAGCATAGGCGTCATGCTTGTAATCATAGGATTCATGATCTTAAGCATAGGTTTCAAGCGAGTAAGCAGAGGTTTCGTGCTTGTAACCATAGACGTCATGCTTGTCAGAAAAGGCGTCATGCTTGTAAGAATTGGCGTCATTCTTTTAAGAAAATGCATGACGCTTGTAAGCATATGCTTCATGCTTGTAAGTATATGCGTCATGCTTGTAAGCATAGGTGTCATGCTCGTAAGCATAGTCCTTGTGCTTGGAAGCATAGGCTACATGATTGTAAGCATAGGCATCATGCTTGTAAGCATATGCCTCATGCTTGTAAGCAAAAACTAAATGCTTGTAAGCACATGAGTTGTGCCTGTAAGCATAGACGCAATGGTTGTCAGGTTTCGTGCTTGTAACCATAGACGTCATGCTTGTCAGAAAAGGCGTCATGCTTGTAAGAATTGGCGTCATTCTTTTAAGAAAATGCATGACGCTTGTAAGCATATGCTTCATGCTTGTAAGTATATGCGTCATGCTTGTAAGCATAGGTGTCATGCTCGTAAGCATAGTCCTTGTGCTTGGAAGCATAGGCTACATGATTGTAAGCATAGGCATCATGCTTGTAAGCATATGCCTCATGCTTGTAAGCAAAAACTAAATGCTTGTAAGCACATGAGTTGTGCCTGTAAGCATAGACGCAATGGTTGTCAGGTTTCGTGCTTGTAACCATAGACGTCATGCTTGTCAGAAAAGGCGTCATGCTTGTAAGAATTGGCGTCATTCTTTTAAGAAAATGCATGACGCTTGTAAGCATATGCTTCATGCTTGTAAGTATATGCGTCATGCTTGTAAGCATAGGTGTCATGCTCGTAAGCATAGTCCTTGTGCTTGGAAGCATAGGCTACATGATTGTAAGCATAGGCATCATGCTTGTAAGCATATGCCTCATGCTTGTAAGCAAAAACTAAATGCTTGTAAGCACATGAGTTGTGCCTGTAAGCATAGACGCAATGGTTGTCAGGTTTCGTGCTTGTAACCATAGACGTCATGCTTGTCAGAAAAGGCGTCATGCTTGTAAGAATTGGCGTCATTCTTTTAAGAAAATGCATGACGCTTGTAAGCATATGCTTCATGCTTGTAAGTATATGCGTCATGCTTGTAAGCATAGGTGTCATGCTCGTAAGCATAGTCCTTGTGCTTGGAAGCATAGGCTACATGATTGTAAGCATAGGCATCATGCTTGTAAGCATATGCCTCATGCTTGTAAGCAAAAACTAAATGCTTGTAAGCACATGAGTTGTGCCTGTAAGCATAGACGCAATGGTTGTCAGGTTTCGTGCTTGTAACCATAGACGTCATGCTTGTCAGAAAAGGCGTCATGCTTGTAAGAATTGGCGTCATTCTTTTAAGAAAATGCATGACGCTTGTAAGCATATGCTTCATGCTTGTAAGTATATGCGTCATGCTTGTAAGCATAGGTGTCATGCTCGTAAGCATAGTCCTTGTGCTTGGAAGCATAGGCTACATGATTGTAAGCATAGGCATCATGCTTGTAAGCATATGCCTCATGCTTGTAAGCAAAAACTAAATGCTTGTAAGCACATGAGTTGTGCCTGTAAGCATAGACGCAATGGTTGTCAGGTTTCGTGCTTGTAACCATAGACGTCATGCTTGTCAGAAAAGGCGTCATGCTTGTAAGAATTGGCGTCATTCTTTTAAGAAAATGCATGACGCTTGTAAGCATATGCTTCATGCTTGTAAGTATATGCGTCATGCTTGTAAGCATAGGTGTCATGCTTGTAAGAATAGGTATCGTTCTTGTAATCATATACGTCATTCTTGTAAGCATAGGCATCATGCTTGTAAGCATATGCCTCATGCTTGTAAGCAAAAACTAAATGCTTGTAAGCACATGAGTTGTGCCTGTAAGCATAGACGCAATGGTTGTCAGGTTTCGTGCTTGTAACCATAGACGTCATGCTTGTCAGAAAAGGCGTCATGCTTGTAAGAATTGGCGTCATTCTTTTAAGAAAATGCATGACGCTTGTAAGCATATGCTTCATGCTTGTAAGTATATGCGTCATGCTTGTAAGCATATGCATCATGCTTGTAAGCATATGCATTGTGCTTGTAAGCATAGGCGTCATGCTTGTAAGCAAAGATGTCATGCTTGTAATCATAGGCATAATGCTTGTAAGCATTGGTGTCCAAATTGTTAGCATAAGCCTCATTCTTGTAAGCATGGGTATACTGCTTGTAATGATAAGCGTCATNCATCTCAGTCTTTTGTGGACTGCTCTTGTTGCAGCAGAATCCTCCCACATCGGACACCACCAGTCTTCCTGCTCGCCAGTCTTGAGCCAAGTGGGGGCACAAGCCGTCACTCTCCTAAGTTCAGCGCAGCTTCCTGCTTCATCGCCAATTGCCATGGCAACTTCTTCTCCTACCGCACCACCTTCATCAGCCTCTTCAGTCTCAGACTCTACGCCTCCACACCACCATCCCTCTGCATCAGTTTTTGGCCTCAGGATCTGCCTCTCCTCCGCCCTTCATTATCAAGCATAGGTGTCATACTTTTAAGCAAAGGTTTCATGCTTGTAAGCATAGGCGTCATGCTTGGAAGCATAGGCATCATGCTTGTAAGCATGGACGTCATGCTTGAAAACGTAGGCATCTTGCTTGTAAGCATAGGTTTCATGTTCCTAAGCAGAGGCATCATGGTTGTAAGAATAGGTGTTATTCTTGTAAGCATAGGCGTCATGCTTGTAAGCATGGGCGTCATGCTTGTAAGCATGGACGTCATGCTTGGGAACATAGGCATCTTGCTTGTAAGAATAGGTGTCATGCCCCTAAGCAGAGGCATCATGGTTGTAAGCATAGGCGTCATGCTTGTAAGCATGGACGTCATGCTTGGGAACATAGGCATCTTGCTTGTAAGAATAGGTGTCATGCCCCTAAGCAGAGGCATCATGGTTGTAAGCATAGGCGTCATGCTGGTAAGCATAGGTATCATGCTTGTAAGCATAGCCGTCAGGCTTGTAAGCATTGGTATCATGCTTGGAAGCATAGGTTTCATGCTTCTAAGCATAGACATCATGATTGCAAGCATAGGCATTATGATTTTAGGTATAGACATCATGCTTGTAAGCATAGGTGTCATGCTCGTAAGCATAGTCCTTGTGCTTGGAAGCATAGGCTACATGATTGTAAGCATAGGCATCATGCTTGTAAGAATAGTTGTCATGTTTGTAAGCAGAGTCATGCTTGTAAGCATATGCGTCATGCTTGTAAGCATAGGTGTCATGCTCGTAAGCATAGTCCTTGTGCTTGGAAGCATAGGCTACATGATTGTAAGCATAGGCATCATGCTTGTAAGAATAGTTGTCATGTTTGTAAGCAGAGTCATGCTTGTAAGCATATGCGTCATGCTTGTAAGCATGGGCGTTATGCTTGGAAACATACGCATCTTTCTTGTAAGCACAGGTGTCATGCCCTTAAGCAGAAGCATCATGGTTGTAAGCATAGGCATCATGCTTGTAAGCATGGGCGTTATGCTTGGAAACATACGCATCTTTCTTGTAAGCACAGGTGTCATGCCCTTAAGCAGAAGCATCATGGTTGTAAGCATAGGCATCCTGCTTGGAAGCATAGGTATCATGCTTGTAAGCATAGCTTTCAGGCTTGTAAGCATTGGCATCATGCTTGTAAGCATAGGTTTCATGCTTCTAAGCATAGAAGTTATGATTGTAAGCATAGGCATTATGCTTTTAGGTATAGACATCATGCTTGTAAGCAAAGGTGTCATGCTCGTAAGCATAGTCTTAGTGCTTGTAAGCATAGGCTACATGATTTTAAGCATAGGCATCATGCTTGTAATAATAGGTGTCATGTTTGTAAGCAAAATAATCATGCTTGTAAGCATAGGTGTCATGCTCGTAAGCATAGTCTTAGTGCTTGTAAGCATAGGCTACATGATTTTAAGCATAGGCATCATGCTTGTAATAATAGGTGTCATGTTTGTAAGCAAAATAATCATGCTTGTAAGCATAACTGTCGTACTTGTAAGCATAGGAATCATGCATGTAAGCAAAGGCGTCATGGTTATAAGCATAGGCGTGGGGCTTGTAAGCATAGGCGTCAGGCTTGTAAGCATAGGCCTCATGCTCATATGCATAGGATTTATGCTTCCAAGTAGAGACGTCATGATTTGAAGTATAGGCATCATGCTTGTAAGCATAGGTGCCATGCTCGTAACCATTGGTGACATGATTTTAAGCATAAGTTACATGATTGTAAGTTTAGGCGTCATGCTGGTAAGCATAGGTGTCATGCTTGTAAGCATATGCATCATGCTTGTAAGCACAGGGGTCGTTCTTGTAAGCTTAGGCGTCATGCTTGTAAACATAGACATCATGATTGCAAGCATAGGCATAAGACTTGTAAGCATAGGCGTCATGCTGTTAAGCATAGGCGTCATGCTTGTCAGCATAGGCCTCATGCTTGTAAGCTTAGGCGTCATGCTTCTGAGCATCGGCATTATGATTTTCAGCATAGGCATCATGATTGTATGCATAGGCATCATGCTTGAAAGCATAGGCATCATGCTTGTAAGCATATCTGTCATTCTTGTAAGCATTGGTGTTATGCTTGTGAGCATAGGCGCCATGCTTGTATGCATAGGTGTCATGCTTGCAAAACATATGCATCAATCTTGTGAGCATAGGCGGCATGCTTGCAAGCATAGGCGTCATGATTGTAAGCATAGGTGTCATGCTTGCAAGCATAGGCTTCATGCTTGTCAGCATGGACGTCATGCTTGTAATCATAGGAGTCATACCTGTAAGCATAGGCATCATGCTTTTAAGCATATGCATCATGCTTGTTGGAATTGGCGTTATTTTTTTAAGCAAAGGCGTCATGCTTGTAAGAAAATGCTTTATGCTTGTAAGCATAGGCGTCATGCTTGTAAGCATATGCATCATGCTTGTAAGGATATGCATTTTGCTTGTCATCATAGGCATCATGCTTGTAAGCAAAGACATCATGTTTGTAAGCATAGGCATCATGCTTGTAAGCATAGGTGTTGTACTTGTAAGCATAGGCGTCATGCTTGTAAGCATAGGTGTCATGATTTTAAGCATAGGCGTGGGGCTTGTAAGCATAGGTGTCAGGCTTGTAAGCATAGGCCTCATGCTTTTAAACATATATTTTATGCTTCTAAGCAGAGACGTTATGATTTTAAGCATAGGCGTTATGCTTGTACGTGTAGGCATCATGCTTGTATGCAAAGGTGTCATGCTTGTAAGCATAAGCGACATGCTTCTAACCATAGGTGCCATGATTGTAAGCATGTGTTATGCTTGTAAGCATGGAATTCATCCTTGTAAGCATAGGCGTCATGCTTGTAATCATAGGATTCATGATTTTAAGCATAGGTTTCAAGCGAGTAAGCAGAGGTTTCGTGCTTGTAACCATAGACGTCATGCTTGTCAGAAAAGGCGTCATGCTTGTAAGAATTGGCGTCATTCTTTTAAGAAAATGCATGACGCTTGTAAGCATATGCTTCATGCTTGTAAGTATATGCGTCATGCTTGTAAGCATATGCATCATGCTTGTAAGCATATGCATTGTGCTTGTAAGCATAGGCGTCATGCTTGTAAGCAAAGATGTCATGCTTGTAATCATAGGCATAATGCTTGTAAGCATAGGTGTCCAAATTGTTAGCATAAGCCTCATTCTTGTAAGCATGGGTATACTGCTTGTAATGATAAGCGTCATGCTTGTAAGCATAGGAATCATGATTGTAAGCATAGGTGTCATGCTTGTTAGTATAGGCGTCATGATTATAAGCAAATGTGTCATGTTTGTAAGTAAAGGTGTCATGATTGTAAGCATAGGATTCATGATTGCTCATAGGCGTCATGCTTGTAAGCATAGGAATCATGCTTGTAAGAATAGGTGTCATTCTTGTAAGCATAGGCGTCATGCTTGTAAGAATATACGTCATGCTTGTAAGCATAGGTTTCATCCTGTAAGCATAGGTGTCATGCTTGTAAGCATAGGCTTCATGCTTGTAAGCATAGGCGTCATGCTTGTAAGCATAGGCGACATGATTGTAAGCATAGGCGTGGGGCTTGTAAGCATAGGTGTCAGGCTTGTAAGCATAGGCCTCATGCTTATAAGCATACAATTAATGCTTCCAAGCAGACCTGCATGGTTTTATGTATAGGCATCATGCTTGTAAGCTTAGGCGTCATGCTTGTAAGCATAGGCGACATGATTGTAAGCATAGGCGTGGGGCTTGTAAGCATAGGTGTCAGGCTTGTAAGCATAGGCCTCATGCTTATAAGCATACAATTAATGCTTCCAAGCAGACCTGCATGGTTTTATGTATAGGCATCATGCTTGTAAGCTTAGGCGTCATGCTTGTAAGCATAGGCGACATGATTGTAAGCATAGGCGTGGGGCTTGTAAGCATAGGTGTCAGGCTTGTAAGCATAGGCCTCATGCTTATAAGCATACAATTAATGCTTCCAAGCAGACCTGCATGGTTTTATGTATAGGCATCATGCTTGTAAGCTTAGGCGTCATGCTTGTAAGCATAGGCGACATGATTGTAAGCATAGGCGTGGGGCTTGTAAGCATAGGTGTCAGGCTTGTAAGCATAGGCCTCATGCTTATAAGCATACAATTAATGCTTCCAAGCAGACCTGCATGGTTTTATGTATAGGCATCATGCTTGTAAGCTTAGGCGTCATGCTTGTAAGCATAGGCGACATGATTGTAAGCATAGGCGTGGGGCTTGTAAGCATAGGTGTCAGGCTTGTAAGCATAGGCCTCATGCTTATAAGCATACAATTAATGCTTCCAAGCAGACCTGCATGGTTTTATGTATAGGCATCATGCTTGTAAGCTTAGGCGTCATGCTTGTAAGCATAGGCGACATGATTGTAAGCATAGGCGTGGGGCTTGTAAGCATAGGTGTCAGGCTTGTAAGCATAGGCCTCATGCTTATAAGCATACAATTAATGCTTCCAAGCAGACCTGCATGGTTTTATGTATAGGCATCATGCTTGTAAGCTTAGGCGTCATGCTTGTAAGCATAGGCGACATGATTGTAAGCATAGGCGTGGGGCTTGTAAGCATAGGTGTCAGGCTTGTAAGCATAGGCCTCATGCTTATAAGCATACAATTAATGCTTCCAAGCAGACCTGCATGGTTTTATGTATAGGCATCATGCTTGTAAGCTTAGGCGTCATGCTTGTAAGCATAGGCGACATGATTGTAAGCATAGGCGTGGGGCTTGTAAGCATAGGTGTCAGGCTTGTAAGCATAGGCCTCATGCTTATAAGCATACAATTAATGCTTCCAAGCAGACCTGCATGGTTTTATGTATAGGCATCATGCTTGTAAGCTTAGGCGTCATGCTTGTAAGCATAGGCGACATGATTGTAAGCATAGGCGTGGGGCTTGTAAGCATAGGTGTCAGGCTTGTAAGCATAGGCCTCATGCTTATAAGCATACAATTAATGCTTCCAAGCAGACCTGCATGGTTTTATGTATAGGCATCATGCTTGTAAGCTTAGGCGTCATGCTTGTAAGCATAGGCGACATGATTGTAAGCATAGGCGTGGGGCTTGTAAGCATAGGTGTCAGGCTTGTAAGCATAGGCCTCATGCTTATAAGCATACAATTAATGCTTCCAAGCAGACCTGCATGGTTTTATGTATAGGCATCATGCTTGTAAGCTTAGGCGTCATGCTTGTAAGCATAGGCGACATGATTGTAAGCATAGGCGTGGGGCTTGTAAGCATAGGTGTCAGGCTTGTAAGCATAGGCCTCATGCTTATAAGCATACAATTAATGCTTCCAAGCAGACCTGCATGGTTTTATGTATAGGCATCATGCTTGTAAGCTTAGGCGTCATGCTTGTAAGCATAGGCGACATGATTGTAAGCATAGGCGTGGGGCTTGTAAGCATAGGTGTCAGGCTTGTAAGCATAGGCCTCATGCTTATAAGCATACAATTAATGCTTCCAAGCAGACCTGCATGGTTTTATGTATAGGCATCATGCTTGTAAGCTTAGGCGTCATGCTTGTAAGCATAGGCGACATGATTGTAAGCATAGGCGTGGGGCTTGTAAGCATAGGTGTCAGGCTTGTAAGCATAGGCCTCATGCTTATAAGCATACAATTAATGCTTCCAAGCAGACCTGCATGGTTTTATGTATAGGCATCATGCTTGTAAGCTTAGGCGTCATGCTTGTAAGCATAGGCGACATGATTGTAAGCATAGGCGTGGGGCTTGTAAGCATAGGTGTCAGGCTTGTAAGCATAGGCCTCATGCTTATAAGCATACAATTAATGCTTCCAAGCAGACCTGCATGGTTTTATGTATAGGCATCATGCTTGTAAGCTTAGGCGTCATGCTTGTAAGCATAGGCATCATGCTTGTAAGCTTAGGTGCCATGCTCGTAGCCATAGGCGACATGCTTTTAAGCATAGGCTACGTGATAGTAAGCATAGGCGTCATCCTTGTAAGCATAGGTGTCATGCTTGTAAGCATAGGCATCATGCTTGTAAGCTTAGGCGTCATGCTTGTGAGCATAGGCATCATTATTTAGGAAAGGCGTCATGATTGCATGCATAGGCATCAGGCTTGTAAGCATAGGCCTCATGCTTGTAAGCATAGGTTTTATGCTTCTAAGCAGAGACATCATGATTTTAAGCATAGGATTTATGCTTGTAGATATAGGCATCATGCTTGTATGCATAGGTGTCATTCTTGTAAGCATAGGCATCATGATTGTATGTATAGGAGGCATGATTGTAAGCATAGGTGTCATGATTGTAAGCATACGTTTTCTTGCTTCTAAGCATGGCATTCATGCTTGTAAGCATAGGCGTCATGCTTGTAATCACAGGATTCATACTTGTAAGCATAGGCATCAAGCCGGTAAGCAGAGGTGTCATGTTTGTAATCATATACATCATGTTTATAAGCATAGGAATCATGCCTATAAGCTTTGGCTTCATTATTTAAAGCAAAAGCATCATGCTTGTAAGCATATGCTTCATGCTTGTAAGGATAGGCGCCATGCTTGTAAGCATATGCATCATGCTTGTAAGCATATGCATTGTTCTTGTAAGCATAGGCGTCATGGTTGTAAGTAAAGACGTCATTCTTGTACGCATGAGAATAATGCTTGTAAGCATAGGTGTCGTAATTGTTAGCATAAGCCTCACGCTTGTAAGCATAGGTATAATGCTTGTAATCATAACCATTATGCATGTAAGCATATGAGTCATGATTGTAGGCATAGGTATTATGATTGTAAGCATAGGCGTCATGATTATGAGCAAATGTGTCATGCTTGTAAGCAAAGGTTCATGATTGTAAGCATGAAAGTCATGATTGTTCATAGGCGTCATGCTTGTAAGCATAGGCATCATGCTTGTAAGCATAGGTTTCATTCTTGTAAGCATAGGCGTCATGCTTGTAAGCATATATGCCATGATTGAAAGCATAGGCGTCATGCTTGTAAGCATAGGTGTCATTCTTGTAAGCATAGGCATCATGCTTGTAAGCACAGGTAGTGTTCTTGTAAGCATAGGCGTCATGCTTGTAAGCATAGGTGTCATTCTTGTAAGCATAGGCATCATGCTTGTAAGCACAGGTAGTGTTCTTGTAAGCATAGGCGTCATGCTTGTAAGCATAGGTGTCATTCTTGTAAGCATAGGCATCATGCTTGTAAGCACAGGTAGTGTTCTTGTAAGCATAGGCGTCATGCTTGTAAGCATAGGTGTCATTCTTGTAAGCATAGGCATCATGCTTGTAAGCACAGGTAGTGTTCTTGTAAGCATAGGCGTCATGCTTGTAAGCATAGGTGTCATTCTTGTAAGCATAGGCATCATGCTTGTAAGCACAGGTAGTGTTCTTGTAAGCATAGGCGTCATGCTTGTAAGCATAGGTGTCATTCTTGTAAGCATAGGCATCATGCTTGTAAGCACAGGTAGTGTTCTTGTAAGCATAGGCGTCATGCTTGTAAGCATAGGTGTCATTCTTGTAAGCATAGGCATCATGCTTGTAAGCACAGGTAGTGTTCTTGTAAGCATAGGCGTCATGCTTGTAAGCATAGGTGTCATTCTTGTAAGCATAGGCATCATGCTTGTAAGCACAGGTAGTGTTCTTGTAAGCATAGGCGTCATGCTTGTAAGCATAGGTGTCATTCTTGTAAGCATAGGCATCATGCTTGTAAGCACAGGTAGTGTTCTTGTAAGCATAGGCGTCATGCTTGTAAGCATAGGTGTCATTCTTGTAAGCATAGGCATCATGCTTGTAAGCACAGGTAGTGTTCTTGTAAGCATAGGCGTCATGCTTGTAAGCATAGGTGTCATTCTTGTAAGCATAGGCATCATGCTTGTAAGCACAGGTAGTGTTCTTGTAAGCATAGGCGTCATGCTTGTAAGCATAGGTGTCATTCTTGTAAGCATAGGCATCATGCTTGTAAGCACAGGTAGTGTTCTTGTAAGCATAGGCGTCATGCTTGTAAGCATAGGTGTCATTCTTGTAAGCATAGGCATCATGCTTGTAAGCACAGGTAGTGTTCTTGTAAGCATAGGCGTCATGCTTGTAAGCATAGGTGTCATTCTTGTAAGCATAGGCATCATGCTTGTAAGCACAGGTAGTGTTCTTGTAAGCATAGGCGTCATGCTTGTAAGCATAGGTGTCATTCTTGTAAGCATAGGCATCATGCTTGTAAGCACAGGTAGTGTTCTTGTAAGCATAGGCGTCATGCTTGTAAGCATAGGTGTCATTCTTGTAAGCATAGGCATCATGCTTGTAAGCACAGGTAGTGTTCTTGTAAGCATAGGCGTCATGCTTGTAAGCATAGGTGTCATTCTTGTAAGCATAGGCATCATGCTTGTAAGCACAGGTAGTGTTCTTGTAAGCATAGGCGTCATGCTTGTAAGCATAGGTGTCATTCTTGTAAGCATAGGCATCATGCTTGTAAGCACAGGTAGTGTTCTTGTAAGCATAGGCGTCATGCTTGTAAGCATAGGTGTCATTCTTGTAAGCATAGGCATCATGCTTGTAAGCACAGGTAGTGTTCTTGTAAGCATAGGCGTCATGCTTGTAAGCATAGGTGTCATTCTTGTAAGCATAGGCATCATGCTTGTAAGAATAGGTGTCATTCTTGTAAGCATAGGCGTCATGCTTGTAAGAATATACGTCATGCTTGTAAGCATAGGTTTCATCCTGTAAGCATAGGTGTCATGCTTGTAAGGATGGACGTCATGCTTGGAAACATAGGCATCTTGCTTCTAAGCATATGTGTCATGTCCCTAAGCAGAGGCATCATGGTGGTAAGCATAGGCGCCATGCTTGTAAGCATAGGTGTCATGCTTGTAAGCATAGCCTTCAGCCTTGTAAGCATATGTATCATGTTTGTGAGCATAGTTTTCATGCTTCAAAGCATGGAAGTTATGATTGTAAGCATAGGAACTACGCTTGTATGGATAGGTGTCATGCTCGTAAGCAAAGTCCTTGTGCTTGTGAGCATAGGCTACATGATTGTAAGCATAAGCCTCATACTTGTAAGCATAGTTGTCATGCTTGTAAGCATATGCATCATGCTTGAAAGCACAGCTATCGTGCTTGTAAGCATAAAAGTCATGCTTGTAAGCATAGGTGTTATGGTTGTAAGCATAGGTGTGGAGCTTGTAAGCATAGGTGTCAGGCTTGTAAGCATAGGCCTCATGCTTATAAGCATACAATTAATGCTTCCAAGCAGACCTGCATGGTTTTATGTATAGGCATCATGCTTGTAAGCTTAGGTGCCATGCTCGTAGCCATAGGCGACATGCTTTTAAGCATAGGCTACGTGATAGTAAGCATAGGCGTCATCCTTGTAAGCATAGGTGTCATGCTTGTAAGCATAGGCGTCAGGCTTGTAAGCATAGGCCTCATGCTTGTAAGCATAGGCGTCAGGCTTGTAAGCATAGGCCTCATGCTTGTAAGCATAGGCGTCAGGCTTGTAAGCATAGGCCTCATGCTTGTAAGCATAGGCGTCAGGCTTGTAAGCATAGGCCTCATGCTTGTAAGCATAGGCGTCAGGCTTGTAAGCATAGGCCTCATGCTTGTAAGCATAGGCGTCAGGCTTGTAAGCATAGGCCTCATGCTTGTAAGCATAGGCGTCAGGCTTGTAAGCATAGGCCTCATGCTTGTAAGCATAGGCGTCAGGCTTGTAAGCATAGGCCTCATGCTTGTAAGCATAGGCGTCAGGCTTGTAAGCATAGGCCTCATGCTTGTAAGCATAGGCGTCAGGCTTGTAAGCATAGGCCTCATGCTTGTAAGCATAGGCGTCAGGCTTGTAAGCATAGGCCTCATGCTTGTAAGCATAGGCGTCAGGCTTGTAAGCATAGGCCTCATGCTTGTAAGCATAGGCGTCAGGCTTGTAAGCATAGGCCTCATGCTTGTAAGCATAGGCGTCAGGCTTGTAAGCATAGGCCTCATGCTTGTAAGCATAGGCGTCAGGCTTGTAAGCATAGGCCTCATGCTTGTAAGCATAGGCGTCAGGCTTGTAAGCATAGGCCTCATGCTTGTAAGCATAGGCGTCAGGCTTGTAAGCATAGGCCTCATGCTTGTAAGCATAGGCGTCAGGCTTGTAAGCATAGGCCTCATGCTTGTAAGCATAGGCGTCAGGCTTGTAAGCATAGGCCTCATGCTTGTAAGCATAGGCGTCAGGCTTGTAAGCATAGGCCTCATGCTTGTAAGCATAGGCGTCAGGCTTGTAAGCATAGGCCTCATGCTTGTAAGCATAGGCGTCAGGCTTGTAAGCATAGGCCTCATGCTTGTAAGCATAGGCGTCAGGCTTGTAAGCATAGGCCTCATGCTTGTAAGCATAGGCGTCAGGCTTGTAAGCATAGGCCTCATGCTTGTAAGCATAGGCGTCAGGCTTGTAAGCATAGGCCTCATGCTTGTAAGCATAGGCGTCAGGCTTGTAAGCATAGGCCTCATGCTTGTAAGCATAGGCGTCAGGCTTGTAAGCATAGGCCTCATGCTTGTAAGCATAGGCGTCAGGCTTGTAAGCATAGGCCTCATGCTTGTAAGCATAGGCGTCAGGCTTGTAAGCATAGGCCTCATGCTTGTAAGCATAGGCGTCAGGCTTGTAAGCATAGGCCTCATGCTTGTAAGCATAGGCGTCAGGCTTGTAAGCATAGGCCTCATGCTTGTAAGCATAGGCGTCAGGCTTGTAAGCATAGGCCTCATGCTTGTAAGCATAGGCGTCAGGCTTGTAAGCATAGGCCTCATGCTTGTAAGCATAGGCGTCAGGCTTGTAAGCATAGGCCTCATGCTTGTAAGCATAGGCGTCAGGCTTGTAAGCATAGGCCTCATGCTTGTAAGCATAGGCGTCAGGCTTGTAAGCATAGGCCTCATGCTTGTAAGCATAGGCGTCAGGCTTGTAAGCATAGGCCTCATGCTTGTAAGCATAGGCGTCAGGCTTGTAAGCATAGGCCTCATGCTTGTAAGCATAGGCGTCAGGCTTGTAAGCATAGGCCTCATGCTTGTAAGCATAGGCGTCAGGCTTGTAAGCATAGGCCTCATGCTTGTAAGCATAGGCGTCAGGCTTGTAAGCATAGGCCTCATGCTTGTAAGCATAGGCGTCAGGCTTGTAAGCATAGGCCTCATGCTTGTAAGCATAGGCGTCATGCTTGTAAGCACAGGTTCATGATTGTAAGCATGAAAGTCATGATTGTTCATAGGCGTCATGCTTGTAAGCATAGGCATCATGCTTGTAAGCATAGGTTTCATTCTTGTAAGCATAGGCGTCATGCTTGTAAGCATATATGCCATGATTGAAAGCATAGGCGTCATGCTTGTAAGCATAGGCGTCATTCTTGTAAGTATGGAATTCATGCTTTGAAAAATAGGCATCTTGCTTGTAAGGATAGGTGTCATGCCCCTAAGCAGAGGCATCATGGTTGTAAGCATAGGTGTCATGCTTGTAAGCATAGGTGTCATGCTTGTAGCATAACCATCAGCCTTGTAAGCATAGGCGTCATGCTTGTAAGCATAGGTTTCATGCTTATAAGCATAGACGTTATGATTGTAAGCATAGGAATTATGCTTGTAAGTATAGGCATCATGCTTGTGAGCATAGGTGTCATGCTCGTAAGCAGAGTCCTCGTGCTTGTAAGCATAGCCTACATGATTGTAAGCATAGGCGTCATACTTGTAAGCATAGGTGTCAAGCTTGTAAGCATAGGCATCATGCTTGTAAGCACAGCTGTCGTGCTTGTAAGCATAGGCATCATGCTTGTAAGCATAGGCGTCATGGTTGTAAGCATAGGCGTGGGACTTGTAAGCATAGGCGTCAGGCTTGTAAGCATAGGCCTCATGCTTATAAGCATAGGATTTATGCTTCCAAGCAGAGACGTCATGATTTGAAGTATAGGCAGCATGCTTGTAAGCATAAGTGCCATGCTCGTAAGCATAGGTGACATGCTTTTAAACATAGGCTACATGATTGTAAGCATAGGCGTCATGCTTGTAAGCATAGGTGTCATTCTTGTAAGCATAGGCATCATGCTTGTATGCAGAGATGTCGTGCTTGTACGCATAGGCGTCATGCTTGTAAGCATAGGCATCATAAATGTAAGCATAGGAATAAGGCTTGTAAGCATATGTGTCATGCTTTTAAGCATAGGGATCATGCTTGTAAGCATATGCCTCATGCTTGTCAGATTCGGTGTCATGCTTGTGAGCATAGGCGTCATGATTTTCAGCATAGTCATCACGATTGTATGCATAGGCGTCATGCTTGTAAGCATATCTGTCATGCTTGTAAGCATAGGTGTTATGCTTGCGAGCAAAGGCGCCATGCTTGTATGCATAGGTGTCATGCTGGTAAGCATACGTTTCATGCTTGTAAGCATAGGCGGCATGCTTGTAAGCATAGGTGTCATGATTGTAAGCATAGGTGTCATGCTTGTAAGCATAGGCTTCATGATTGTAAGCATAGGCGTTATGCTTGTAATTAATAGGAGTCATACTTGTAAGCATAGGCGTCATTCTTTTAAACATAGGCGTCATGCTTGTAAGCATTGGCGTTATTCTTTAAAGCAAAGGCGTCATACTTGTAAGGATGTTTTTCATGCTTGTAAGCGTAGGCATCATGATTGTAAGCATATGCATCAATATTGTAAGCATATGCATTGTGCTTTTTTGCATAGGTGTCATGGTTGTAAGCAAAGACGTCATGCTTGGAA
>SZWC01001682.1:37129-53882 GCA_023375785.1 Penium margaritaceum
CATAGGCATCATGCTTGTAAGCACAGGTATTGTTCTTGTAAGCATAGGCGTCATGCTTGTAAGCATAGGCGACATGATTGTAAGCATAGGCGTGGGGCTTGTAAGCATAGGCGTCAGGCTTGTAAGCATAGGCATCATGCTTGTAAGCATAGGTTTTATGCTTCTAAGCAGAGACGTCATGATTTTAAGCATACGGGTTATGCTTGCAAGTAAAGGCATCATGCTTGTATGCATAGTTGTCATGCTTGACACCATAGGCATCATGCTTGTAAGCATAGGCGGCATGCTTGTTAGCATAGGCGTCATGATTGTAAGCATAGGTGTCATGCTTATAAGCATGGAAATCATGCTTGTAAGCATAGGCGTCATGTGTGTAATCATAGGATTCATTCTTGTAAGCATGGGCATCAAGCAGGTAAGGAGAGGTGTCTTGCTTGTAAGAATAGGCGTCATGCTTGTAAGCATAGGCGTCATGCTTGTAAGAATTGGCGATATTGTTTTAAGCATATGCATCATACTTGTAGCATATGCATTGTNTATAAGCAAATGTGTCATGATTGTAAGCAAAGGCGTCATGATTGTAAGCATAGAAGTCATGATTGTTCATAGGCTTCATGCTTGTAAGCATAGGCATCATTCTTGTAAGCATAGGTGTCATGCTTGTAAGAATAGGTATCGTTCTTGTAATCATATACGTCATTCTTGTAAGCATAGGCATCATGCTTGTAAGCATATGCCTCATGCTTGTAAGCAAAAACTAAATGCTTGTAAGCACATGAGTTGTGCCTGTAAGCATAGACGCAATGATCGTAAGCATAGGCTTCATGCTTATAACCATAGGCTTCATGCTTGCAAGAATATGTGTTATGCTTGTAAGCATAGTTGTCATGCTGATAAGCATAGGCGTAATGCTTGTACGCATTCGCGGAATGCTTATAAGCATAGGCTTCATGATCGTAAGCATAGGATTCAAGCATACGCATCATGCTTGTAATCATAGGCATTGTGCTTGTAAGCATAGGCTTCATGCTGGTTAGCTATGTGGCATGCTTGTAAGCATATGCCTCATGCATGTAAGCATGGGTGTCATGCGTGTAAGCATAGGAGAAATACTTGTAAGCAAAGGCGTCATGCTTGTAAGCATTGGCGTCATGCTTGTAAGTAAAGGTGTCATTCTAGTAAGCATACGCGTCATGCTTGTAAGCATAGGTATCATGNTGCTTTTTTGCATAGGTGTCATGGTTGTAAGCAAAGACGTCATGCTTGGAAGCATAGGCATCATGCTTGTAAGCACAGGTATTGTTCTTGTAAGCATAGGCGTCATGCTTGTAAGCATAGGCGACATGATTGTAAGCATAGGCGTGGGGCTTGTAAGCATAGGCGTCAGGCTTGTAAGCATAGGCATCATGCTTGTAAGCATAGGTTTTATGCTTCTAAGCAGAGACGTCATGATTTTAAGCATACGGGTTATGCTTGCAAGTAAAGGCATCATGCTTGTATGCATAGTTGTCATGCTTGACACCATAGGCATCATGCTTGTAAGCATAGGCGGCATGCTTGTTAGCATAGGCGTCATGATTGTAAGCATAGGTGTCATGCTTGTAAGCATAGGCTTCATGATTGTAAGCATAGGCGTTATGCTTGTAATTAATAGGAGTCATACTTGTAAGCATAGGCGTCATTCTTTTAAACATAGGCGTCATGCTTGTAAGCATTGGCGTTATTCTTTAAAGCAAAGGCGTCATACTTGTAAGGATGTTTTTCATGCTTGTAAGCGTAGGCATCATGATTGTAAGCATATGCATCAATATTGTAAGCATATGCATTGTGCTTTTTTGCATAGGTGTCATGGTTGTAAGCAAAGACGTCATGCTTGGAAGCATAGGCATCATGCTTGTAAGCACAGGTATTGTTCTTGTAAGCATAGGCGTCATGCTTGTAAGCATAGGCGACATGATTGTAAGCATAGGCGTGGGGCTTGTAAGCATAGGCGTCAGGCTTGTAAGCATAGGCATCATGCTTGTAAGCATAGGTTTTATGCTTCTAAGCAGAGACGTCATGATTTTAAGCATACGGGTTATGCTTGCAAGTAAAGGCATCATGCTTGTATGCATAGTTGTCATGCTTGACACCATAGGCATCATGCTTGTAAGCATAGGCGGCATGCTTGTTAGCATAGGCGTCATGATTGTAAGCATAGGTGTCATGCTTATAAGCATGGAAATCATGCTTGTAAGCATAGGCGTCATGTGTGTAATCATAGGATTCATTCTTGTAAGCATGGGCATCAAGCAGGTAAGGAGAGGTGTCTTGCTTGTAAGAATAGGCGTCATGCTTGTAAGCATAGGCGTCATGCTTGTAAGAATTGGCGATATTGTTTTAAGCATATGCATCATACTTGTAGCATATGCATTGTGCTTGTAAGCATAAGCGTCATGCTTGTAAGCAAAGGCGTCATGCTTGTAAGCATAGGCATAATGCTTGTAAGCATAGGTGTCCTTATTGTTAGCATAAATCTCATGCTTGTAAGCATAGGCATTGTGCTTGTAAGCATAGGCTTCATGCTGGTTAGCTATGTGGCATGCTTGTAAGCATATGCCTCATGCATGTAAGCATGGGTGTCATGCGTGTAAGCATAGGAGAAATACTTGTAAGCAAAGGCGTCATGCTTGTAAGCATTGGCGTCATGCTTGTAAGTAAAGGTGTCATTCTAGTAAGCATACGCGTCATGCTTGTAAGCATAGGTATCATGCTTGTCAGCAGAGGCATCATACTTCAAGGCATAAGTACCATGATTGAAAGCATAGGCACTATTCTTTTAAGTAAAGATGTCATGCCCGTAAGGAAAGGCGTCATGTTTGTAAGCATAGGCATGATGGTTGTAAGCATAGGTATCATGATTATAATCAAAGGCGTCATGCTTGTAAGCTTAGACATTGCGCTTGTAAGCATAGGTTTCATGATTGTAAGCATAGGACTCATGCTTGTAAGCAAAGGCGTGATGCTTGTGCGCATAGGTGTCATGCTTGTACGCATAGGCATCATGCTTCTAAGCATAGAAGTCATGATTGCAAACATAGGCGTCATTCTTGTAAGCATAGGCGTCATACTTGTAAGCATAGGTATCATGATTGTAAGCATAGGCATCATGATTGTGAGCATGGGCATCTTTCTTGTATGCATAGGCATCATGATTGTAAGCAAAGGCGTCATGCTTATAAGAAGAGGTGTCATCATTGTAAGCATAGGTGTCATGCTTGTCAGAATGGTATCATGATTGTAAACATAGTTGTCACGATTGTAAGCATAGGCATCATGCTTCTGCACATAGGCGTCATGCTTCTAAGGGTACGCTTCATGCTTGGAAGCATAGGTTTCATGCTTGTAAGCATAAGCAGCATGCCTCTAAGTATAGGCATTATGCTTGTACGCATAGGCGTCATGCTCATAAGCATAGACGTCATGCTTGTAAGCATAGGTTTCATGCTTGTAAGCATAAGCAGCATGCCTCTAAGTATAGGCATTATGCTTGTACGCATAGGCGTCATGCTCATAAGCATAGACGTCATGCTTGTAAGCATAGGCGTCATGGTTGTAAGCATAAGCGTTATACTTGTAGGCATAGGCGTCAGGCTTGTAACCATAGGCGTCATGTTAGTAAGGACAGGCATCATACTTGTAAACATAGGCGTCAGGAATATGAGCATAGGCGTCATGCCCCTAAGCATAGGCATCTATTTTTAAAGCATAGGCATGGTGCTAGTAGGCATAGGCGTCAGGCTAGAAAGCATAGGCATCATGCTTGTAAGCATAGGCGTCATGCTTGTAGGCATAGGCATCATTCTTGTAAGCATAGGAATCATGCTTGTAAGCATAGGACTCATGCTTGTAAGCATAGGCATCATGCTTGTAAGCATAGGCGTCATGCTTGTAGGCATAGGCATCATTCTTGTAAGCATAGGAATCATGCTTGTAAGCATAGGACTCATGCTTGTAAGCATAGGCGTCATGATTGTAAGCATAGACGGCATGCTTGTAAGCATGCATTCATGCTTGTAAGCATAGTTTTCATGATTGAAAGCATAGTCATCATGCTTGTAATGAAAGGTTTCATGCTTGTACGCAAAGACATCATGCTTGTAAGCATAGGCATCATGCTTATAAGCATCGGCATCATTCTTGTAAGCATATGTTTCATGCTTTTAAGAATACGCATCATGCTTGTAAGCATGTATCTCACGCTTGTAACCGTAGGGGTCATACTTGTAAGCAAAGGTGTCATGCTTGTAAGCATAGGTGTCATGCTTGTAAGCATGTATCTCACGCTTGTAACCGTAGGGGTCATACTTGTAAGCAAAGGTGTCATGCTTGTAAGCATAGGTGTCATGATTGTAAGCATAGGCGTCATGCTTATAAGCATAGGCACCGTGCTTGCTAGCATAGGCGTCAGGCTTGTGAGCATAGGCGTCATGCTTGTAAGCATAGGCGTCTTGCCTGTAAGCATATGCATCATGCTTGTAAGCATAGGCATCATGCTTGTAAGCATAGGTGTCATGCTTGTAAGCATAGGCGTCATGGTCGTTAGCATAGGCATCATGTTTGTAAGCATATGCATCATGCTTGTAAGCATAGCCTCATGCTTGTAAGCATAGGTTTCATAATTGTAAGCATAGGCATCATGCTTGTAAGAATAGGTGTCATTGTTTTACGCAAAGGCGTCATGATTATAAGCATCGGCGTCATGATTTTTCATAGGGGTCATTCTTGTAAGCATAGGCGTCATGCTTGTAAGCATAGGTGTCATTCTTGTAAGCATAGGTTTCATGCTTTTAAGCATAGGCGTCATGCCTGTATGCATAGTCCTCATGATTATAAGATAACGTGTCATACTAGTAAGCATAGGTTCATGCTTGTAAGCATAGGCGTCATGCTTGTATTCATAGGATTTATGCTTGTAAGCAAAGGCGTCATGCTTGTAAGCATTGGCAGCATGATCTTATGCATAGGCTTCATGCTTGTAACCAAAGAGTCATGCTTGTATGCATAGGTGCCATGCTGGTAAGCATAGGCATCATGCTTGTAAGCATTGGCAGCATGATCTTATGCATAGGCTTCATGCTTGTAACCAAAGAGTCATGCTTGTATGCATAGGTGCCATGCTGGTAAGCATAGGCATCATGTTGGTAAGCATAGGCATCATGCTTGTAAGCATAATCGTTGTGCACATAGGCATAGGTTTCATGCTTGTTAACATTGGCGTAATTCTTGTAAGAAAAAGCTTCATGCTTGTGACCATATGCGTTATTCTTGTATGCAAAGGTGGCATTCTAGTAAGAACAGGCGTCATTCTTGTAAGCATAGGTGTCATGCTTGTACGCAAAGGCATCGTGCTTGTAGGCATAGGCATCATGATTGTAAGCATAGGCATAGTGCATGTAAGGAAAGGTGTCATGCTTGTAATAATAGGCATCATGCTTGTAAGCATAGGAATCATGACTTTAAGCATACATGCACGCTTGTAAACATAGGTGTCCTTATTGTAAGCATAGGCGTCATGCTTGTAAGCATAGGTATCATGCTTGTAAGCATAGGAATCATGACTTTAAGCATACATGCACGCTTGTAAACATAGGTGTCCTTATTGTAAGCATAGGCGTCATGCTTGTAAGCATAGGTATCATGCTTGTAAGCATGGACATCACAATTGTAAGCATAGGCATCATGCTTGAAAGCATAGGTGTCATGATTGTAAGCATACGTGTCATGCTTGTAAGCATAGGTGTCATGCTTGTAAGCATAGGTATCATGCTTGTAAGCATGGACATCACAATTGTAAGCATAGGCATCATGCTTGAAAGCATAGGTGTCATGATTGTAAGCATACGTGTCATGCTTGTAAGCATAGGTGTCATGCTTGTAAGCAGAGGTTTCATGCTTGTAAGCATATGTGTCATGCTTGTAAGTTTAGGCGTCATGCTGGTAAGCATAGGTGTCATGCTTTTAAGCATGGGCATCATGATTGTAGGCATAGGTGTCATGCTTGTAAGCATAGGTTTCATTCTTGTAAGCATAGCCTTCATACTTGTAAGCATAGGCTGCATGATTGTAAGCAAAGGCTTCATGCTTGTAAGTATAGGCTTCATGCTTTTAAACATAGGCATCATGCTTGTAAGCTCAGGCATCGTGGTTGCAAGCATAGGAATCATGCTTGTAAGCATAGGCTGCATGATTGTAAGCAAAGGCTTCATGCTTGTAAGTATAGGCTTCATGCTTTTAAACATAGGCATCATGCTTGTAAGCTCAGGCATCGTGGTTGCAAGCATAGGAATCATGCTTGTAAGCAAAGGCATCATGATTGTAAGCATAGGCATCGGGCTTTGAGCATAGGCATCATGCTTGTAAGCATAGGCATTATGCTTACAAGCATAAGCGTTATGCCTGTAAGCATAGGCGTCATGATTATCAGCATGGACGTCATGATTGTAAGGATAGGTGTCATGCTTGTAAGCAAATGCATTGTGCTTGTACGCATGGATATTATGGTTGTAAGCATAGGTTTTGTGCTTGTAAGCATAGGTGTCATGCTTGTTACCATAGCCGTTACGATTGTAAGCATTGACGTCATGCTTGTAAGCATAGGCGCCATGCTTGTCTGCATACCTGTCATGCTTGTAAGCATAGGCGTCATGCTTGTAAGCATAGGCATGGTGGTTGTAAGCATAGGCGTCATGCTCGTAAGAATTGGTATTAGAAATATGGTTCCAACGTGGCCTGACCACTTCCTGAGGTTCACAGCGATTTTTAGAAGCAGTCTTAGACAAAGTGTGCGCTTTCTTGTCGTCACACACTATGTGAGCAGAGTTCTGACGGAAATCAGCAACACCCAAAGTTCAAAGAGCTGGGGATCAATTTTGAGCTGATTATTTGGACGAGGACTACACCAGCAAAGTTATAGTGCTAGTCACAAGCTTTCCAGCTCACCAAATCGCACGTGATTGGGACCACCGTAGCTCTTGTTACATGATTCGGAGTGCATCATTGAGTCTCTGTCCCTGAAAGAACACTAGCCTGAGTGACGGGCACCCGAAGAGCCCTGGACCCCAATGAAGCATCAGACCGCCATTCTGAAGTGCAAATGGCTCCAATGAACCATGGGATATTGCTGCTAGTATCTCCCAAGAGGCGCCTCGGCCATGGAGTGCGTGGTGGGAGTTGAACTGATCATTGCCGGATCAATTTTCCGGCCGGTACCGTGTCTGCCATCCAAACCCGGACGACCAGCACCACCTCCCAGCTTTGACGGACCATAACTCTCTCAATTCTTATCCGATTTCTGCAATTTAAATTGCAGCTTGTCCAGCATGCCCTCTTGTTTCTGAAAAATTCATCCATGCATGAAAAATACACTGTACAAGGATCCCCCTGAAATGGCAACTCCAGGGTATGGCACGGGGCAATATGTAACTATCTCCCCCTTGCTCCTGCCATGCGAGATGCCTTCCTGCTCACTCCTGCTCATCTTCCATAGCGCTCTCGAGCCCATCATATCCTGTAAGCCCAAGGCCTGCCACACTGAGGACATGCCGATCTCTGGGCTGTGCCTTTGTCAAGCAATCCGGAAACATGTGCGTTGTACTACAATGTTGTAGCATAACCTGGCTCTTTTGGACCATGTCGTGCGCATAGTGGTAGCGCACGTCAATGTGCTTCCTCCTCTTGTGCTGCTTCGGGTTGTTGGTCAGCGAGATGGGGCCGGTGTTGTCCTCTTGTACCACCATAGGTTCCCGTTGCGGCATGCCAATCTCCTCCAATAGCCTGCGAAGCCACATTGCCTCCTTGACCGCTTTGGCCAACGCGATGTACTCTGCTTCCACTGTGGAGGTGGCGACGCAGTCCTGTTTTCTGCTGCACCACAAGACCGCAGCACCTGCGAGGAAGAACACATAGCTGGAGGTGGACTTGCGCTTTTCCACTTCGTCGGCATAGTCTGCATCCGTGTAGCAGACCAGACGCAAGGGGTCAGTCCTCCCCTTGCCGTCGAACCTTAGGCACGCATGTCGCATGGCCTGTAGGTAGCGGAGGATACGCTTGACCGCCTTCCAGTGTAGTGGCCCTGGATCAGCCACGTATCTGCTCACTTGACCCACCGCGAAGGCCAGGTCCCGTCGAGTCACCACCATGACGTACATGAGGCTGCCCACCGCAGGCTGTTGCGGCACCCCCGTCATGTCCTCCCGCTCGTCTTTTGTTCGCGGCGACATTGTAGCGCTCAGGTCACAGGTTGTGGAGACCGGACTGCCAACTAGTTTGCAGTCCTCCATGCCGTGCCGCTTCGACCACATTCTTGGCCTGCCCCAGCTCAAGCGTGCGCGCCCTCCGGTTCTGTGTTATGCTCACCCTGAGTTAGTAATCCAACTCCCCCATGTCGGACATCTAAAATTTGCTGCTCAGCTGCTCCTTCAGCTGCTGTAGAGCCTGCAGATCAGACGAAGACAAAATCAGGTCGTCCACATATAGTTCGACAATCTGATGGAGCTGGTTTTTCTGCCGCACATGCACATTGTGATCAGATTCACAGTGCTTGAAGCTGAGCTGCACCATGTAGCCGTCCATCTGCTGGTACCAGCACTGCGGCAACTGTTTTAGCCCGTGAAAGGACTTGTGCAGCTTGCATACCTTGCCCTTTGGAGCGTCCACCCCCTCCGGCACCTCCATGAAGATCTCGTTGTCGAAAATGCCATTCCCGAACGCAATCTTTACATCCATTTGGTGCAACTCCATGTCCTTGGCAGCTGCCGCCGTGAGGATTGCCCGGATTCTCGTGAACTTGGCGACAGGGACGAACGTCTCATAATAGTGCTCTCCCTTGCATTGTGCAAACCCCTTCTCCACCAGCCACGCCCTGTACTTCTCCACTTTGCCTTCCTTGGTATACTTTGTTTTGAAGAATCACAAGGAGCCGATGACCTTGGCGTCTTTCAGCCGGTCCACGAGCTCCCAAGTGTCGTTCTCAGCAATGGACGCCAGCTCTGACTTGATAGCTGCGTCCCACTGGTCCACTTGAGGCCGTGCAAGCGCCTCTTGCACGGTTTTTGGCTCCGCTGCGGCTGCCATCATGCACCACGCCATGATCCAGATGCCCGTTGCTGCGTTGTACCGTTTTACCACATTCGGCTGCCTTCGGCTGCATCGCGGTGATTTTGGTGACGCCGGCGGCTGGTCTTGCTGCCGCTCCACGGCAGCTCCATTCACGTCCGTGGCCTCCTCTGCTTCAGCTGCAGCGTCCTGCGCCTCTGCGACACCTGTGTTTGCACCGACGCCCTGCTGTGCCCCAGCAACGTCGCACTCCGAAGACGCTTCATCAGTGTTGGCATCCGCCGGCTCCTCCTCATGATTTAGGAGCTGGAACCACTCCCCTTGCTTCGGAGAGTCCACCACGCCGATGTCACTGCCGCTGCTGCTGCTGTAAGTCTGCTGCCCATCAAACTCAACATCACGGTTGCTAAAGTCCTCCTCCTTGCTCACGTCGTAGAGCCGGTACGCCTTAAGCACGCTCTCGTAGCCAAGGAAGAGGTCCAATTTTCCGTCGCGACGTTGTGCCACCTGCACCATCGCGTGCGCCTTCCACCCGAAGACCTTTAGGTGTGCCACACTTGGCTTGCGCCTGCTCCATACCTCCTGCGGCGTCTTCCGGCCGCTTTCCCCCTTCAGCACCGCTTCCGTCAAGAAGCTCCGCGACAATCCCGCGTCCACGAGCATCGTCCGCACCATGTTCAGAAGCGTCTGGTTTGCTCTCTCCGCCAAACCATTCGACTGTGGTGAGTAGGGAGTTGCGTGCTCCTACTTGATGCGCTGCTGCTTCAGCCATCCACTGCAGCCCACGTACTCTCCGCCGATGTCGCTACGTAGCGCTCTGACCTTGCGGCCAGTNTGCCGCTGCTGCTGCTGTAAGTCTGCTGCCCATCAAACTCAACATCACGGTTGCTAAAGTCCTCCTCCTTGCTCACGTCGTAGAGCCGGTACGCCTTAAGCACGCTCTCGTAGCCAAGGAAGAGGTCCAATTTTCCGTCGCGACGTTGTGCCACCTGAACCATCGCGTGCGCCTTCCACCCGAAGACCTTCACGTGTGCCACACTTGGCTTGCGCCTGCTCCATACCTCCTGCGGCGTCTTCCGGCCGCTTTCCCCCTTCAGCACCGCCGTTGGGGTCAGGTTGACGGTGTAGCTTTCCGGACGCACCGCTTCCGTCAAGAAGCTCCGCGACAATCCCGCGTCCACGAGCATCGTCCGCACCATGTTCAGAAGCGTCTGGTTTGCTCTCTCCGCCAAACCATTCGACTGTGGTGAGTAGGGAGTTGCGTGCTCCTACTTGATGCGCTGCTGCTTCAGCCATCCACTGCATCCCACGTACTCTCCGCCGATGTCGCTACGTAGCGCTCTGACCTTGCGGCCAGTCTCCCTTTCCACCGCGGCGNCATCGCGTGCGCCTTCCACCCGAAGACCTTTAGGTGTGCCACACTTGGCTTGCGCCTGCTCCATACCTCCTGCGGCGTCTTCCGGCCGCTTTCCCCCTTCAGCACCGCTTCCGTCAAGAAGCTCCGCGACAATCCCGCGTCCACGAGCATCGTCCGCACCATGTTCAGAAGCGTCTGGTTTGCTCTCTCCGCCAAACCATTCGACTGTGGTGAGTAGGGAGTTGCGTGCTCCTACTTGATGCGCTGCTGCTTCAGCCATCCACTGCAGCCCACGTACTCTCCGCCGATGTCGCTACGTAGCGCTCTGACCTTGCGGCCAGTCTCCCTTTCCACCGCGGCGACGTACTCCTTCAACCGGTCGAGTACCATGCCTTTCCGTTGTATGAAGTACACGTCGCGTTTTATGCTGCAGTCATGAATGAAGGTGACAACGTACCACGCGCCGCCTTTTGACGGCGTTTTGAACGGTCCACACACATCACTGTGTATGATCTCCAGCAGGTCTTGGGAACTCCCCATATTCTCGTTGAACGGCTTGCGCCTCACCTTGCCAAAAATCCAAGGCTCGCACTTTTTGTGCGCTGTTGCATCTGTTGTCACATCTGCTGCACCAGTGATGTTGAGGCCACACACCTTGTCGCGCTTCGCCATCTCTTTTATGACTGCGGGCGACGAATGCCCCAGCCGCCGGTGCCAGAGCTCCAGATCCGCTCCCCCACCTTTGGCCAAGTTGACAGTGCGTTTTTGCAAGTCTGCTGCATCTGCTGCAAGGATCACCTTCGTCTCCACAATGTCAAGACCACCCTCGACATTGTGCCCTGCCCTGCACACCCTGCATTGTGCCCTGAGTGGTGCGAACTGGTTGCGGAGTGGTGCGAACTGGTTGCGGAGTGGTGCGAACTGGTTGCGGAGTGGTGCGAACTGGCTGCGGAGTGGTGCCAACCAGATGCTGAGTGGTGCGAACTGGTTGCGGAGTGGTACGAACTGGTTGCCGAGTGGTGCGAACTGGTTCCGGAGTGGTACAAACTGGTTGCAGAGTGGTGCGAACTGGTTGCGGAGTGGTGCAATCTGGTTGCGGAGTGGTGTGAACTGGGTGTGGAGTGGTGCGAACTGGTTGCGCAGTAGTTCGAACTGGTTGCGGAGTGGTGTGAAGTGCTTCCAGAGTGGTACGAACTAGTTGCGGAGTGGTGCAAACTGGCTGCGGAGTGTTGCAAACTGGTTGTGAGTGGTGTGAAGTGCTTGCGGATTGGAGCCAACTGGTTGCGGAGTGGTGCAAACAGGTTGCGGAGTGGTGCCAACTGGTTGCGGTGTGGTGTGAACTGGATGCGGAGTGGTGCGAACTGGCTGTGGAATGGTGCGATCTCGTTGCGGAGTGTTGCGAACTTGGTGCGGAGTGGTGCGAACTGGTTGCGGAGTGGTGCGAATTGGTTGCGGAGTGGTGCGAACTGGTTGGGCGGTGGTGCGAACTGGTTGCGGAGTGGTGCAACTGGTTGCGGAGCGGTGCGAACTGGTTGCGGAATGTGCCAAACTGGTTGCGGAGTGGTGCAAACTGGTTGCGGGCTGGTGCGAATTGGTTACGGAGTGGTGCGGACTGGTTGGGGAGTGGTGCGAACTGGTTGCGAAGTGGTGTGAACTCGTTGCGGAGTAGTGTGAACTGGTTGCGGAGTGGTGCGAACTTGGGTCGAGTGGTGCCAACTGGTTGTGGAGTGGTGCGAACTGTTTGCGGTGTGGTGCGAACGTGTTGCGGAGTGGTGCAAACTGGTTGCGCAGTGGTGCGAACTGGGTGGGGGGTGGTGTGAACGGGTTGCGGAGTGGTGTGAACTGGTTGCGGAGTGGTGCAAACTGGTTGCGGAGTGGTGCAAACTGGTTGCGGAGTGGTGCGAACTGGCTGCGGAGTGGTGCGAACTGGTTGCGGAGAGGTTGGAACTGGTAGCAGAGTGGTGCAAACTGGTCGCTGAGTGGTGCGAACTGGTCGCGGAGTGGTGCGAACTGATCACGGAGTGGTGCGAAGTGGTTGCGGAGTGGTGCGAACAGGTTGCGAAGTGGTACGAACTGGTTGCGGAGTGGTGCGAATTAGTTGCGGAGTGGTGCGAACCAGTTGCGGAGTCGTGCAAACTGGTTGTGGAGTGGTGCAAACTGGTTGCGGAGTGCTGCGAACTGGTTGCGGATTGGTGCGAACGTCTTGCGGAATGGTGCGAACTGGTTGCGGAGTGGTGCGACCTGGTTGCGAAGTGGTGCGAACTGGTTGCAGGGTGGTGCGAACTGGTCGCGGGGTGGTCCGAACCAGTTGCAGAGGCGTGGGAACTGATTGCGGAGGGGTGCGAACTGGTTGCAGAGTGGTGCGAACGGGGTGCGGAGTGGTGCGAACTGGTTGCGGAGAGGTTGGAACTGGTAGCAGAGTGGTGCAAACTGGTCGCTGAGTGGTGCGAACTGGTCGCGGAGTGGTGCGAACTGATCACGGAGTGGTGCGAAGTGGTTGCGGAGTGGTGCGAACAGGTTGCGAAGTGGTACGAACTGGTTGCGGAGTGGTGCGAATTAGTTGCGGAGTGGTGCGAACCAGTTGCGGAGTCGTGCAAACTGGTTGTGGAGTGGTGCAAACTGGTTGCGGAGTGCTGCGAACTGGTTGCGGATTGGTGCGAACGTCTTGCGGAATGGTGCGAACTGGTTGCGGAGTGGTGCGACCTGGTTGCGAAGTGGTGCGAACTGGTTGCAGGGTGGTGCGAACTGGTCGCGGGGTGGTCCGAACCAGTTGCAGAGGCGTGGGAACTGATTGCGGAGGGGTGCGAACTGGTTGCAGAGTGGTGCGAACGGGGTGCGGAGTGGTGCGAACTGGTTGCGGAGAGGTTGGAACTGGTAGCAGAGTGGTGCAAACTGGTCGCTGAGTGGTGCGAACTGGTCGCGGAGTGGTGCGAACTGATCACGGAGTGGTGCGAAGTGGTTGCGGAGTGGTGCGAACAGGTTGCGAAGTGGTACGAACTGGTTGCGGAGTGGTGCGAATTAGTTGCGGAGTGGTGCGAACCAGTTGCGGAGTCGTGCAAACTGGTTGTGGAGTGGTGCAAACTGGTTGCGGAGTGCTGCGAACTGGTTGCGGATTGGTGCGAACGTCTTGCGGAATGGTGCGAACTGGTTGCGGAGTGGTGCGACCTGGTTGCGAAGTGGTGCGAACTGGTTGCAGGGTGGTGCGAACTGGTCGCGGGGTGGTCCGAACCAGTTGCAGAGGCGTGGGAACTGATTGCGGAGGGGTGCGAACTGGTTGCAGAGTGGTGCGAACGGGGTGCGGAGTGGTGCGAACTGGTTGCGGAGAGGTTGGAACTGGTAGCAGAGTGGTGCAAACTGGTCGCTGAGTGGTGCGAACTGGTCGCGGAGTGGTGCGAACTGATCACGGAGTGGTGCGAAGTGGTTGCGGAGTGGTGCGAACAGGTTGCGAAGTGGTACGAACTGGTTGCGGAGTGGTGCGAACTGATTGCGGAGTGGTGCGAACTGGTTGCAGAGTGGTGCGAACCGGGTGCGGAGTGGTGCGAACTGGTTGCGGAGTGGTGCGAATTAGTTGCGGAGTGGTGCGAACCAGTTGCGGAGTCGTGCAAACTGGTTGTGGAGTGGTGCAAACTGGCCCCAAGTGGTACGAACTGGTTGTGCAGTGGTGCGAACTGGTTGCGGAGTGGTGTGAACTGCTTCCGGGGTCGTATGAACTGGTTGCGGAGTGGTGCAAACTGGCTGCGGAGTGTTGCAAACTAGTTGTGAGTGGTGTGAATTGCTGGCGAAGTGGAGAGAATTGGTTGCCGAGTGGTGCGAACTGGTTGCGGAGTGGTGCAAACTGGTTGCGGAGTGGTGCGAACTGGTTGCGGAGTGGTGCAAACTGGTTGCGGAGTGGTTCGAACTGGTTGCGGAGTGGTGCAAACTGGTTGCGGGGTGGTGCAAACTCGTTGCGGAGTGGTGTGGAACTGGTTGCGGAGTGGTGCGAACAGGTTGTGGAGTGGTGCGAACTGGTTGCGGAGTGCTGCAAACTGGTTGCGCAATGGTGTGTACTGGTTGCGGAGCGGTGCAACTGGTTGCCGAGCAATGCGACCTGGTTGCGGAGTGGAGCGAACGGGTTGCGGAGTGGTGCGAACTGGTTGCGGAGTAGTGCGAACTGGTTGCGGAGTGGTGCGAACGTGTTGCGGAGTGGTGTGGTTCGAATTGGGTATGAGTGGTGCGAATTGGTTGTGGAGTGGTGCGAACTGGTTGCAAAGTGGCGCGAACTGGTTGCGGAATGGTGCAAACTGGTTGCGGATTGGTGCGAACTCGTTGCGGAGTGGTGTGAATTGGTTGCGGGGTGGTGCGAACTGGTTGCGGAGCGGTGCGAACTGGTTCGTAGCGGTGCGGACTGGTTGTGGAGTGTGGCGAACTGGTTGCGGAGTGGTGCGAACTGGTTGCGGAGAGGTGCGAACTGGTTGCCGAGTGGTGCGAACTGGTTACGCAGTGGTGCAAACTGGTTGCGCAGTGGTGCGAACTGCTTGTGGAGGAGTACGAACTGGTTGCGGAGGGGCGAACTGGTTGCGGAGTGGCGCGAACTGGTTGCGGAGTGGCGCGAACTGGTTGCGGAGTGGCGCGAACTGGTTGCGGAGTGGCGCGAACTGGTTGCGGAGTGGCGCGAACTGGTTGCGGAGTGGCGCGAACTGGTTGCGGAGTGGCGCGAACTGGTTGCGGAGTGGCGCGAACTGGTTGCGGAGTGGCGCGAACTGGTTGCGGAGTGGCGCGAACTGGTTGCGGAGTGGCGCGAACTGGTTGCGGAGTGGCGCGAACTGGTTGCGGAGTGGCGCGAACTGGTTGCGGAGTGGCGCGAACTGGTTGCGGAGTGGCGCGAACTGGTTGCGGAGTGGCGCGAACTGGTTGCGGAGTGGCGCGAACTGGTTGCGGAGTGGCGCGAACTGGTTGCGGAGTGGCGCGAACTGGTTGCGGAGTGGCGCGAACTGGTTGCGGAGTGGCGCGAACTGGTTGCGGAGTGGCGCGAACTGGTTGCGGAGTGGCGCGAACTGGTTGCGGAGTGGCGCGAACTGGTTGCGGAGTGGTGCGGACTGATAACGGAGCGGTGCGAACGGGTTGCGGAGGGGTGCGAACTGGTTGCAGAGAGGTGCGAAGTAAATGCGGAGTGGTGGGAAGTGGTTGCGGAGTGGTACAAACTTGTTGTGGAGTGGTGGGCACTGGTTACGGAGTGGTGCGAACTGGTTGCGGAGTGGTGCGAACTGGTTGCGGAGTGGTACGAACTGGTTGTGGAGTGGTGCAAACTGGTTGTGGAGTGGTGCGAACTGGTTGCGGAGTGGTGCAAACTGGCTGCGGAGTGGTGCGAACTGGCCCGGAGTGGTGCGAACCGGTTGCGCAGTAGTCCGAACTGGTTGTTGAGTGGGGTGAACTGCTTCCGGAGTGGTACGAACTGGTTGCGGAGTGGTGCAAACTAGCTGTGGAGTGTTGCAAACTGGTTGTGAGTGGTGTGAAGTGCTTGCGGAGTGGAGCGAACTGGTTGCGGAGTTGTGCAAACTGGTTGCGGAGTGGTGCGAACTGGTTGGGGAGTGGTGCAAACTGGTTGCGAGGTGGCGCGAACTGGTTGCAGAGCGGTGAGATTTGGTTGCGGAGTGTGGTGAACTGGTTGCGGAATGGTGCGAACTGGTTGCGGGCTGGTGCGAACTGGTTGCGGAATGGTGCGCACTGGTTGGGGAGTGGTGCAAACTGGTTGCGGTGTGTTGCAAACTTGCTGCGGAGTGGTGCGAACTGGTTGCGCATTGGTGCGAGCTGGGCATGGAGTGGTGTGAACTGGTTGCGGAGTGGTGTGAACTGGTTGCAAAGTGGTGCAAACTGGTTGCGGAGTGGTGCAAACTGGTTGCGAAGTGGTGTGAACTGGTTGCGGAGTGGTCCGAACTGGTTGCGGGGTGGTGCTAACTGGTTGCGGAGCGGTGCGAACTGCTTTTGCAGCGGTGGGAACTGGTTGTGGAGAGCGGGGAATTGGTTGTAGAGTGGTGCGAACTGGTTGCGGAGTGGTGTGAACTGGTTGTGGAGTGGTGCAAACTGGTTGCGGAGTGGTGCAAACTGGTTGCGGAGTGGTGCGAACTGGTTGCGGAGTGGTGCGCACTGGTTGCGGAGTGGTGCGAACTGGTTGCGGAGTGGTGCGAACTGGTTGCAGAGTGGTGCGAACTGGTTGCGGAGTGGTGCAAACTGGTTGCGGAGTGGTGCGAACTGGTTGTGGAGTGGTGCGAACTGGTTGCGGAGTGGTGTGAACTGGTTGCGGAGTGGTGCGAACTGGTTGCG
>SZWC01001682.1:60075-95890 GCA_023375785.1 Penium margaritaceum
TACTTACACACACTTACACGCACTTACACGCACTTGCACGCACTTTCACACACTTACATGCACTAAATTACACTCTTACATGCACTTGCACACACATACACGCACTTATACTCACTTATACACACTTACACGTATTCACATGCACTTACACGCACTTTCACGTACTTACAAACACTTACACACACTTACACAAACTTACACAAAATTACACCCACTTAAACTGCACTTACACATACTTATACGCACTTATACGCACTTACACATACTTACATGTACTTACACGCACTTACCTGCACTTACACGAACTTAAACTGTACTTACACGCACTTACACGCAATTATACGAACTTAAACTGCACTTATACACACTTACATGCAGTTACACGCTCTTACACACACTCACACATACTAATACGCACTTATACGCACTTACACATACTTACACACACTTACATGTACTTACACACACTTACACGTACGTACATGCACTTACACACACTTACATGCACCTACACACACTTACACACACTTACACGCACTTACACATACTTACACGCACTTATACAAACTTACATTCACTTACACAAACTAACACGTACTTACACGCACTTACACGCACTTACACACACTTACATCCATACTCACACTTACACGCACTTACACGCACTTACACGCACTTATATGCACTAACTCACACTTACACGCACTTACACACACTTACACACACTTACACAAACTTACATTCACTTACACAAACTTACACACACTTACACACACTTACACACACTTACACGCACTTACACACACTTACAGGCACATACACACACTTACACACACTTACACGCACTTACACGCACTTACACCTACTTACATGCACTTACACATACTTATACGTACTTACACGCACTGTTACGCACTTACATGCATTTACACGTACTTGTACATACTTACATGTACTTACACGCACTTACACGTACTTGCACGCACTTACACACACTTACACGCACTTACACGCACTTACATGTACTTACACGCACTTACACCCACTTAAACAAACTTGCACACACTTACACGCACTTGCACGAACGTACACGCAATGAGACGCACTTACACCCACTTACACACACTTACACGCACTTACACGCACTTACACGCACTTACACACACTTACGCGCACAAACACGCACTTCCACACACTTACACAAAATTACACGCACCTACACGCACTTACACACACTTATACGCACTTGCACATACTTACACGCACTTACACACGCTTACACGTACTTATACGTACTTATACACACTTACATGCACTTACATGCACTTACACGAAATAACACAAAATTACACACACTTAAACCACACTTACACGCACTTACACACACTTACACGTACTTACATGCACTTACACGCACTTACATGAACATAAACCATACTTACACGTACTTACACACACTTACATGCACTTATATATACTTAGACGCACTTATACGCACTTACACGTACTTACTTGCACTTACACAAACTTACACATACTTACACGCACTTACACAACCTTACACGTACTTAAACACACTTACACACACTTGCACGCACTTACATGCACTTATATGCACTAACACACACTTACACATACTTACACACACTTACACGCACTTACACACACTTACACGCACTTACACGTACTTACATGCACTTACATGCACTTACACGCACATATACGCACTTACACACACTTACACACACTTATACGCACTTACACACACTTACACAAATTTACACAAAATTTCATCCACTTAACTCCACTCACACGCACTTACACGTACTTATACACACTTACATGCACTTATATGCACTTATACGCAGTTACATGCACTTACACGCACTTACACAAACTTAAACCGCACTTATACGCACTTACACACTTACACATGCTTACACGCACTTACACGCACTTACACGCACTTACATGAACTTACACATACTTACACGTACTTACATGCACTTACTTGCACTTACACATACTTTCATGTACTTACACGTACTTACATGCACCTACATGCACTTATACACACTTACACAAACATACACGCACTTACATGTACTTACACACACTTATATGTATTTACACATACTTACACGCACTTACACACACTTATACATACTTAATAGCACTTACACGCACTTACATACACGTATATGCACTTACACATACTTTTAGCACTTACACACACGTACACGCACTTACACGAACTTACACGTACTTACATGCACTTACACTCACTTGCACGAACTTGTACCGCACTTGCACGCACTTACATGCACTTACATTCTCTTACACGTACTCACGCACACTATACACACATAGACGCATTTACACATACTTAGACGCACTTATATGCACTTACACGCACTTACACATACTTATACGCACTTACACGCACTTACACGCACTTAGATGCATGTACACACACTTACATGCACTTACATGTACTTACACGCACTTACAAGCACCTACACACACCTACACGTACTTACACGCACTTACACGCACTTACACGTACTTATACGCACTTACACACACTTACATGCACTAAAACACACTCTTACACACACTTGCACATACTTACACGCACTTATACGCACTTACACACACTTACACGTACTTACACGCACTTACACGCACTTACACGCACTTAGACGCATGTACACACACTTACATGCACTTACATGTACTTACACGCACTTACAAGCACCTACACACACCTACACGTACTTACACGCACTTACACGCACTTACACGTACTTATACGCACTTACACACACTTACATGCACTAAAACACACTCTTACACACACTTGCACATACTTACACGCACCTATACGCACTTACACACACTTACACCTACTTACACGCACTCATACACACTTACACACACTTACATGCACTTACACAAACTTACACAAGATTACACCCACTTAAACTACACTTACACGTTCTTATACGTACTTACACATACTTACACATACTTACATGCACTTACACGCACTTACCTGCACTTACACAAACTTTAACTGCACTTATACACACTTACACGCAATTACACGAACTTAAACTGCACTTATACACACTTATATGCAGTTACACGCTCTTACACGCACTCACACGTACTAACACGTACTTACACACACCTACACGCACTTACACATACTAACATGCACTTACACACACTTACACGTACGTACATGCACTTACACGCACTTACATGCACTTATACACACTTATATACACTAACACGCACTTACACGTTCTTACACGCACTTATACGCACTTACACACACTGACACGCACTTACACGAACTTACATTCACTTACACAAACTAACACGTACTTACACACACTTACACGTAATTACACACACTTACACTCATACTCACACTTACACGCACTTACACGCACTTGCACACCCTTATACGCACTTACACGCACTTACATGCACTTATACACACTTACATGTACTTACATGAACTTGCATTCACTTACACAAACTCACACGTACTTACACGAACTTACACACACTTACACACACTTATACGCACTTATACGTACTTACAGGCACTTACACGCACTTACACGCACTTACACATACTTACATGCACTTATACGCACTTACACGTACTTACACACACTGATACGCACTTACATGCACTTACACGTACTTATACATACTAATTTGCACTTACACGTACTTACACACACTTACATGCACTTACACACACTTACACGCACTTACATGCACTTACACGTACTTACACGCACTTACACGCACTTACAGGAACTTACACACACTTACACGAACTGACACATACTTACACGTACTTACACGCACTTATACACAGTTACACGTACTTACATACACTTACACGCACTTACACGCACTTACACGTACTTACACGCACTTATACGTACTTATATGCTCTTACACGCTCTTACACGCACTTACACGCACTTACACGTACTTACACGCACTTATACGTACTTATATGCTCTTACACGCTCTTACACGACCTTACACGCACTTCCACATACTTACACACACTTACACGTACTTACACGCATTTACATGCACTTTTACAAACTTACACGTACTTATGCACACTTACACACACATACTCACACTGACATGTACGTATACATACTTACACGCACGTACACACACTTACACATACTTACACATACTCACACACACTCACACATACTTACACGCACTTATACGCACTTACACGAACTTACATACACTTACACACACTTACACGTACTTACATGCACTTACACATACTTACATGCACTTACACACACTTACACACACTTACACGCACTTACACGCACTTACATGCAGTTACACGCACTTACATGATTTTACGCACACTTTCACGCACTTACACACTTCTACATACACTTACACATACTAACACGTACTTACATGCACTTACACATACTTACATGCACTTACACACACTTACACACACTTACACGTACTTACATGCACTTACACATACTTACATGCACTTACACACACTTACACACACTTACACGCACTTACACGCACTTACATGCAGTTACACGCACTTACATGATTTTACGCACACTTTCACGCACTTACACACTTCTACATACACTTACACATACTAACACGTACTTACATGCACTTACACGCCCTTACACACACGTACACGAACTTATACGTACTTTCACGCACTTACACACACTTGTACGCAATTACACACAATTACACAAACTTACACATACTTAAACCACACTTATACGCACTTACACGCACTTACACGTACTTACACCCACTTACACGCACTTAGACGCACTTACACGTACTTACATGTACTTATACATGCTTACACACACTTACACGCACTTACACATACTTACACATACTTACACCCACTTACACGCACCTACATGTACCTTCATGTACTTATACGCACTTACACACACTAACACACACTTACACACACTTACACACACATACACACACTCACACACACTTACATGCACTTGTACGCACTTATACGTACTTACACGCACTTACATGTACTTACACGCACTTAGTCGCACTTACACTCACTTACATGCACTTACACGTACTTCCACGCACTTATCCGAACTTACACAATACAACACCCACTTAAACTACACTTACACATACTACACACTTAGACGCACTTACATGCACTTACATACACTTACACGAACTTACACGCACTTACATGCACTTACACGTACTTACACACATTTACACATACTTACAAGCACTTACACGCACTTATACATACTTACACGCACTTACACGCACTTACACGAACTTAAACTACACTTACACACACTAACACGCACTTATACGCACTTATACACAAATACACGTACTTTTAGTACTTACACATACTTACACACACTTAGACGAATTCATACGTACTTATACGTACGTACACTCACTTACACGAACTTAAACCGCACTTACACGCACTTACATGCACTTACACGCCCTTACACACACTCACACGTACTAACACGCACTTAGACGCACTTACACATACATACACGTACTTATACGTACTTACACGTACTTACACGTACTTACACGCACTTACACGCACTTACACATACTTAGACGCATGTATACGCACTTACACGCACTTACACGCACTTACACGCACTTACACACACCTACACACACCCACACGCACTTACACACACTTACATGTACTTACACGCACTTACACGTACTTACATACACTTACATGCACTAAAATACACTCTTACACGCACTTGCACACACTTACACGCACTTATACATACTTACACACACTTATACGTACTTACACGCACTTACACGCACTTACACGCACTTACATGCACTTACACGCACTTACACGCACTTACACAAACTTACACAAGATTACACCCACTAAAACTGCACTTACACGCACATCTACGCACTTACACGTACTTACACATACTTACACGCACTTACACGCACTAACCTGCACTTACACGAACTTAAACCACACATACACGCACTTACACGCACTTACACGTACTTACATGCACTTACACACACTTACATGCACTTACACGCTCTTACATGCACTCACACGCACTAACACGCACTTACACGCACTTACGCGTACGTACACACACTTACATGCACTTATACACACTTGCACATACTTACATGCACTTACACGCACTTACACACACTTACACAGACTTACACGCACTTATACGCACTTACACGTACTTACACGCACTTATACGCACTTACACGCATGTACACGTACTTACATGCACTTACACGCACTTACACGCACTTACATGCACTTACACGCACTTACACGCACTTACATGCACTTACACGCACTTACACGCACTTACATGCACTTACACGCACTTACACGCACTTACATGCACTTACACGCACTTACACGCACTTACATGCACTTACACGCACTTACACGCACTTACATGCACTTACACGCACTTACACGCACTTATACGCACTTACACGTACTTACACGCACTTATACGCACTTACACACACTTACAGCACTTACACAAACTTACATTCACTTATACAAACTAACAGGTACTTACACGCACTTATATGCACTTACACACACATACACCCATACTCGTACTTACACGCACTTACATGAACTTACACACACTTACACACACTTACACGCACTTACACGCACTTACACGTACTTACACCTACTTACACGAACTTACATTCACTTACACAAACGTACACGTACTTACACGCACTTACACACACTTACACGCACTTACACGCACTTACATGCACTTATACGCACTTACACGCACTTACACGCACTTACACGCACTTACACGCACTTACACGTACTTATACGCACTTACACACACTTACACGCACTTACATGCACTGATACGGCCTTACACGCACTTACACGTACTTATACATATTTACACACTTACATGCACTTACACGTACTTACACACACTTATACGCCCTTACACGCACTTACATGTACTTACACACACTTACACGCACTTACAGGAACTTACACACACTTACACGGACATACACCTACTTACACGCACTTATACGTACTTACACGCACTTACACGTACTTACACACACTTACACGCACTTACACGTACTTACACGCACTTAGACGCACTTATATGCACTTATACGCTCTTACACGCTCTTACACGACCTTACACGCACTCCCATGTACTTATACGTACTTACACACACTTAGATGTATGTACACGTATTTATACGCACTTACACAAACTTACACGTAATTACACACACTTCCACCCACTTACATGCACTGACACGTACGTATACACACTTACACGTACTTACACGCACTTACATATACTTACACGCACTCACACGTACTCATACATACATACACGCACTTATACGCACTTACACGCACTTACACACACTTACACACACTTACACACACTTTCACACACTTACACGTACTTACATGCACTTACACGTACTTATACACACTTACACACACTTACACACACTTACATACAGTTACACGCACTTACATGCTCTTTCACGCACTTACACGTACTTACACGTACACACACGCACTTACACGCACTTACACGCACTTACATGCACTTACACGCACTTACACGTACACACACGCACTTACACGCACTTACACGCACTGACATGCACTTACACGCACTTACACGCACTTACACGTACTTACACGTACTTACACGCACTTACACACACTTACACGTACTTACACGCACTTACACGTACTTATACACACTTACACACACTTACACACACTTACATACAGTTACACGCACTTACATGCTCTTACACGCACTTACACGTACTTACACGTACACACACGCACTTACACGCACTTACACGCACTGACATGCACTTACACGCACTTACACGCACTTACACGTACTTACACGTACTTACACGCACTTACACACACTTACACGCACTTACACGCACTTACATGCACTTACACGCACTTACACGTACATACACGCACTTACACGCACTTACACGCACTTACACACACTTGGACACACTTACACATACTTACATGCACTTACACGCACTTACACACACTTACACGCACTTACACGCACTTACACGCACTTACACGTACTTACACATACCTACACGTACCTACATGCACTTACACGCACTTACACGCACTTACACGCACTTACACGCACTTACACACACATACACACACTAACATGCACTTACAAGTACTTGCACGCACTTATACGTACTTACACACACTTACACATACTTACACGCACTTAGTCTCACTTACACTCACTTACATGCACTTACACACACTTATACACACTTACACAAACTTACACAAAATAACACCCACTTAAACTGCACTTACATGTACTTACACGCACTTAGACGCACTTACATGCACTTACACGCACTTACATGCACTTACACGCACTTAGACAAACTTACACGTACTTACACGTGCTTACATGCACTTACACGTACTTACACGTACTTACTTGCACTTTCACGTACTTACATGTACTTACACATACTACACGCACTTACACGCACTTATACATACTTACACAAACTTACACGCACTTACACGCACTTACTCATACGGAAATGCACTTATACATACTGACACGCACTTACACATACTTTCATGCACTTACACACACTTACACGTACTCACCCGAACTTAAACTGTACTTAGACGTACTTACACGGACATACACGTACTTACACGCGCTTACATGCACTTACACGCACGTACACGCACTTACATGAACTTACACGAACTTACATACACTTACACTCACTTACACGAACTCAGACCGTGCTTACACACACTTACATGCACTTACGCGCTCTTATACGCACTTGTACGCTTTTATACGTACTAACACGTACTTACACGCACTTACACGCACTTGCACGCACTTACACGCACTTACATGCACTTACACACACTTATACATACTTACACACACTTACACGCACTTACACGCACTTACACGCACTTACACGCACTTACACGCACTTACATGTACTTACACACACTTACACAAACTTACATTCACTTACACGAGTTTACACGTACTTACACGCACTTACACACACTTACACGTACTTACACGCACTTATACGCACTAACACACACTTACACGCACTTACACGTACTTACAGGTACTTATACTTACTTAAACTTACACGCACCTCCATGTACTTACACACACTTACACGCACTTTCACGCACTTACACACACTTACACACACATACACACAGTTACATGCACTTGCACACACTTACACACACTTACACATACTTTCACGCCCTTTCTTACACTTACACGTACTTACACGTACTTGCACGCACTTATACGCACTTACACGCACTTACACGTACTTACAGGAACTTACACACACTCACATGCACTTACACATACTTATACGTACTTACACGCACTTACACGCACTTACACACTCTTATACGCCCTTATACCACCTTACACACACTTACACATACTTATACACACTTACACGCACTTACATGCACTTACACGCACTTACATGCATTTAAACGCACTTACATGCACTGACACGCACTTACACGTACGTACACGTACTTACACGCACTTACATGCACTTACATGCACTTACATGAACTTACACACACTTACATACACTTATATGCAGTTATACGCACTTACATGCACTTACACAGACTTCCACACTCTTACACGCTCATACACCACCTTACACGCACTTACACATACTTACGCACACTCACACGCACTCACACGCACTTACATGCACTTACACACTCTTACACACACTTACACACACTTACACACACTTACACGCACTTACACACACTTACACAATTTTACACACACTTAGATGCAGTAACACGTACTTACACGCACCTACACGCATTTACACGCACTTATACGCACTTACACACACTTACATGCACTTACACACACTTGTACGCACTTACACACACTAACACGAACTTACACGCACTTAAACCACACTTACACGCACTTACATGCACTTACAGATACTTACACGCACTCACACACACTTACACGCACTTACACGCACTTATACGCACTTACACATACCTACACGTACCTACACGTACTAATACACACTCATGCGCACTTACACGTAGTGACATGCACTTACACAAACATACACGCACTTCCACGCACTTACATGTACTTACACGCACTTACACGCACTTACATGCACTTACACGTACTTACACACACTTACACACACTTACACGCACTTACATGCACTTACACGCACTTACATGCACTTAAACGCACTTACATGCACTTACACGCACTTACACGCACTTACACGCACTTACATGCACTTACACGTACTTACACACACTTACACACACTTACACGCACTTACATGCACTTACACGCACTTACATGCACTTAAACGCACTTACATGCACTTACACGCACTTACACGCACTTACACGCACTTACATGCACTTACACGTACTTACACACACTTACACACACTTACACGCACTTACATGCACTTACACGCACTTACATGCACTTAAACGCACTTACATGCACTTACACGCACTTACACGCACTTACACGCACTTACATGCACTTACACGTACTTACACACACTTACACACACTTACACGCACTTACATGCACTTACACGCACTTACACGCACTTACACGCACTTACACACACTTACACGCACTTCCACGCACTTACATGTACTTACACGCACTTACACGCACTTACATGCACTTACACGTACTTACACACACTTACACACACTTACACGCACTTACATGCACTTACACGCACTTACACGCACTTTCTTTCACTTATACGTACTTACACGGACTTATATGTACGTACTCGCACTTACACAAACTTACATACTTACACGCACTTATACAAACTTACACATACTTAAACCACACTTACACGCACTTGCACGCACTTACATGCACTTATATGCACGAACACGTACTTACACCTACTTACACGCACTTACACGCACTTACACACACTTACACGTACTTATACGCACTTACATGCACTTACACGCACTTACACGCACTTACACGCACTTACACATACTTACACACACTTATACGTACTTACACACACTTACACAAATTTATACAAAATTACATCCACTTAACTGCACTCACACGCACTTACAAGCACTTACATTCACTTACACGCACTTATACGCACTTATACGCGGTTACATGCACTTACACGCACTTACACAAACTTAAACCGCACTTATACGCACTTACACACTTACACATACTTACACGCACTTACACGCACTTACACGCACTTACATGAACTTACACGTACTTACACGTACTTACACGTACTTACATGCACTTACTTGCACTTACACATACTTTCATGTACTTACACGTACTTACATGCAATTACATGCACTTACACACACGGACACAAACGTACACGCACTTACAGGCACTTGCACATACTTACACACACTTACACGCATTCACACATACTTACGCGCACTTACACGTACTTACATGCTCTTACACGCAATCACACGCACTAACACGCACTTAGACGCACTTACACGTACTTAAATGTACTCATACGCACTTACACGCACTTACACATACTTATACGTGTTAACACGCACTTACACGCACTTAGACGCATATATACGCACTTACATACACTTACACGTACTTACACGCACTTACACATACCTACACATACCTACACGTACTTACACATACTTACACGTACTTACACGTACTTATACGCACTTACATGCACTAGAACACACTCTTACACACACTTGCACATACTTACACGCACTTATACGTACTTACACACACTTACACGTACTTACACGCACTTACACGCACTTACACGTACTTACACGCACTTACACAAACTTACACAAGATTGCACCCACTTAAACTGCACTTACACGTACTTATACGCACGTATACACACTTACACATACTTACACGCACTTACACGTACTTACCTGCACTTATACAAACTTTAACTGCACTTATACGCACTTACACGCACTTACACGCACTTATACAAACTTACACGCACTTACATGCACTTACACGCACTTACACGCATTTACACATACTTATACGCACTTACACGCACTTATACATACTTACACGTACTTACATGCACTTACACGAACTTAAACTACATTTACACGCAATTACACGTACGTACACGCACTTATACGCACTTACACGCACTTTTATAGCTTACACACACTTACACGACTTTACATGTACTTACACGCACTTACACTCACTTACACGAACTTCAACCACACTTACACGCACTTACATACACTTACACGCTCTTACACGCACTCACACGCACTAACACGTACTTAGACGTACTTACACATACTTACACACACGTATACGCACTTACACGCACTTACACATACCTACACGCACTTACATGCACTTACACGTACTTAGATGCATGTATACGCACTTATACACACTTACACACACTTACACATACTTACACACACCTACACACACCCACACACACTTACACACACTTCTACGCACTTACACGCACTTACACGCACTTACACACACTTATATGCACTAAAATACACTCTTACACGCACTTGCACACACTTACACGCACTTATACGCACTTACACACACTTACACGTACTTACACGCACTTACACGTACTTACACGCACTTACATGCACTTACACGTACTTAGATGCATGTATACGCACTTATACACACTTACACACACTTACACATACTTACACACACCTACACACACCCACACACACTTACACACACTTATACGCACTTACACGCACTTACACGCACGTACACACACTTATATGCACTAAAATACACTCTTACATGCACTTGCACACACTTACACGCACGTATACGCACTTACAGACACTTACACGTACTTACACGCACTTACACGTACTTAATCGCACTTACATGCACTTACACGCACTTACATGCACTTACACAAAGTTACACAAAATTACACCCACTTAAACTGCACTTACACGCATGTATACGCACTTACACGCACTTACATGCACTAACACGAACTTGAACTACACTTACACGCACTTACATGCACTTACACGCTCTTATACGCACTCACACGCACTAACACACACTTACACGCACTTACACGTACATATACACACTAACATGCACTTACACACACTTGCACGTACTTACATGTACTTACACGCACTTACACACACTTACACAGACTTACACGTACTTACACGCACTTACACGTACTTCCATGCACTTATATGCACTTACACACACTTAACACACTTACATGAACTGACATTCCCTTACACAAACTAACACGTACTTACACGCACTTACACACACTTACACACACTTACAACCATACTCGTACTTACACACACTTACATGAACTTACACGCATTTACACACACTTACACGCACTTACACGCACCTACATGCACTTACACCCACTTACACGAACTTACATTCACTTACACAAACTTACACGTACTTACACGAACTTACACGCACTTACACGCACTTACAGGCACTTACACGTACTTACACGCACTTACACACACTTACACACACTTATATGTACTTACACGCACTTACACGCACTTACACGTACTTATACATATTTACACGCACTTATACGCACTTACACGCACTTACACACACTTACACGCACTTACACGCACTTACACGCACTTACACACACTTACACGTACTTACAGGAACTTACACAAACTTACACATACTTACACATACTTACACGTGCTTAGACGTACTTACACGCACTTACACATACTTACACACACTTACACGCACTTACACATACTTACACGCACTTACACGCACTTACACGCAATTACACGCACTTATACGCACTTATACACTCTTACACCCTCTTACACGACCTTAAATGCACTTCTACATACTTATACGCACTTACACACACTTACACGTACTTACACACATTTATATGCACTTACACAAACTTACACGTACTTACACACACTTACCCGACTTACATGTACTGACAGGTACGTATACACACTTACACGTACTTACACGCACCTATACATACTTACACGCACTCACACATACTCACACATACTTACACACACTTATACGCACTTACATGCACTTACACACACTTACATACGCTTACACGTACTTACACGCACTTACACGTACTTACATGGACATACACACACTTATACACACTTACACACACTTACACGCACTTACATACAGTTACACGCACTTACATGCTCTTACACACACTTACACGTACTTACTCGCTTCTACACATACTTGCACATACTAACATGCACTTACACGCACTTACATACAGTTACACGCACTTACATGCTCTTACACACACTTACACGTACTTACTCGCTTCTACACATACTTGCACATACTAACATGCACTTACACGCACTTACACACACTTACACGTATGCACACGCAATTACAGGAACTTACACGCACTTACATGTACTTACACGCACTTAGACGCACTTATACATACTTACATGCACTTATACGCACTTACACACACGTACACATACTTACACGCACTTACACGCACTTACACGTACCTACACGCACCTACATGCACTTACATGTACTCACACTCACTTACACATACTTACACGCACTTACACACACATACACACACTAACACGCACTTACACGCACTTACACGTACCTACACGCACCTACATGCACTTACATGTACTCACACTCACTTACACATACTTACACGCACTTACACACACATACACACACTAACACGCACTTACACGCACTTGCACACACTTATACGCACTTACACGCACTTACACGTACTTGCACGCACTTAGTCGCACTTACACTCACTTACATGTACGTGCACGCACTTATACGCACTCACAAAAACTTACACAAAATAATACCCACTTAAACTGCACTTACACGCACTTACACGCACTTAGACGCACTTACATGCACTTACACGCCCTTACACGCACTTATACGCACTTACACGAACTTACACGCACTTACACGTGCTTACATGCACTTACACGTGCTTACACGCACTTACTTGCACTTACACGTACTTACACGTACTTACACGTACTTCCATGCACTTACACACACTTACACGCACTTACACGTACTTACACGTACTTACACGTACTTCCATGCACTTACACACACTTACACGCACTTACACGTACTTACACGTACTTACACGTACTTCCATGCACTTACACACACTTACACGCACTTACACGTACTTACACGTACTTACACGTACTTCCATGCACTTACACACACTTACACGCACTTACACGTACTTACACGTACTTACACGTACTTCCATGCACTTACACACACTTACACGCACTTACACGTACTTACACGTACTTACACGTACTTCCATGCACTTACACACACTTACACGCACTTACACGTACTTACACGTACTTACACGTACTTCCATGCACTTACACACACTTACACGCACTTACACGTACTTACACGTACTTACACGTACTTCCATGCACTTACACACACTTACACGCACTTACACGTACTTACACGTACTTACACGTACTTCCATGCACTTACACACACTTACACGCACTTACACGTACTTACACGTACTTACACGTACTTCCATGCACTTACACACACTTACACGCACTTACACGTACTTACACGTACTTACACGTACTTCCATGCACTTACACACACTTACACGCACTTACACGTACTTACACGTACTTACACGTACTTCCATGCACTTACACACACTTACACGCACTTACACGTACTTACACGTACTTACACGTACTTCCATGCACTTACACACACTTACACGCACTTACACGTACTTACACGTACTTACACGTACTTCCATGCACTTACACACACTTACACGCACTTACACGTACTTACACGTACTTACACGTACTTCCATGCACTTACACACACTTACACGCACTTACACGTACTTACACGTACTTACACGTACTTCCATGCACTTACACACACTTACACGCACTTACACGTACTTACACGTACTTACACGTACTTCCATGCACTTACACACACTTACACGCACTTACACGTACTTACACGTACTTACACGTACTTCCATGCACTTACACACACTTACACGCACTTACACGTACTTACACGTACTTACACGTACTTCCATGCACTTACACACACTTACACGCACTTACACGTACTTACACGCACTTATACAAACTTGCATTCACTTACACGAGTTTACACGTACTTACATGCACTTACACACACTTACACGCACTTACACGCACTTATATGCACTAACACACACTTAAACGCACTTACACGTACTTACGCGTACTTACACGTACTTACACGTACTTCCATGCACTTGCACACACTTACACGCACTTACACGCACTTACACACACTTACACACACTTATATGTACTTACACGCACTTACACGCACTTACACGTACTTATACATATTTACACGCACTTATACACACTTACACGCACTTACACACACTTACACGCACTTACACGCACTTACACGCACTTACACACACTTACACGCACTTACAGGAACTTACACAAACTTACACATACTTACACATACTTACACGTGCTTAGACGTACTTACACGCACTTACTCATACTTACACACACTTACACGCACTTACACAAACTTACATGCACTTACACGCACTTACACGCAATTACACGCACTTATACGCACTTATACACTCTTACACCCTCTTACACGACCTTAAATGCACTTCTACATACTTATACGCACTTACACACACTTACACGTACCTACACGCATTTATATGCACTTACAGAAACTTACACGTACTTACACACACTTACCCGACTTACATGTACTGACACGTACGTATACACACTTGCACATACTTACACGCACCTATACATACTTACACGCACTCACACATACTCACACATACTTACACACACTTATAGGCACTTACATGCACTTACACACACTTACATACGCTTACACGTACTTACACGCACTTACACGTACTTACATGCACTTACACACACTTATACACACTTACACACACTTACACGCACTTACATACAGTTATACGCACTTACATGCTCTTACACACACTTACACGTACTTACTCGCTTCTACACATACTTGCACATACTAACATGCACTTACACGCACTTACACACACTTACACGTATGCACACGCAATTACAGGCACTTACACGCACTTACATGCACTTACACGCACTTAGACGCACTTATACATACTTACATGCACTTATACGCACTTACACACACGTACACGTACTTACACGCACTTACACGCACTTACACGCACTTATATATATTTACACACACTTATACGCACTTACACGCACTTACACACACTTACACGCACTTACAGGAACTTACACAAACTTACACATACTTACACATGCTTACACGTGCTTAGACGTACTTACACGCACTTACACATACTTACACACACTTACACGCACTTACACATACTTACACGCACTTACACGCACTTACACGCACTTATATATATTTACACACACTTATACGCACTTACACGCACTTACACACACTTACACGCACTTACAGGAACTTACACAAACTTACACATACTTACACATGCTTACACGTGCTTAGACGTACTTACACGCACTTACACATACTTACACACACTTACACGCACTTACACATACTTACACGCACTTACACGCACTTACACGCACTTATATATATTTACACACACTTATACGCACTTACACGCACTTACACACACTTACACGCACTTACAGGAACTTACACAAACTTACACATACTTACACATGCTTACACGTGCTTAGACGTACTTACACGCACTTACACATACTTACACACACTTACACGCACTTACACATACTTACACGCACTTACACGCACTTACACGCACTTATATATATTTACACACACTTATACGCACTTACACGCACTTACACACACTTACACGCACTTACAGGAACTTACACAAACTTACACATACTTACACATGCTTACACGTGCTTAGACGTACTTACACGCACTTACACATACTTACACACACTTACACGCACTTACACATACTTACACGCACTTACACGCACTTACACGCACTTATATATATTTACACACACTTATACGCACTTACACGCACTTACACACACTTACACGCACTTACACGCACTTATACACACTTACATGCACTTACACGCACTTACACGCACTTATACACACTTACATGCACTTACACGCACTTACACGCACTTATACACACTTACACGCACTTACACGCACTTACACATACTTTCATGCACTTACACGCACTTACACATACTCACACAAACGTAAACTGCACTTAGACATACTTACACGGATTTACACGCACTTACACGCACTTACATGCACTTACACACACTCACACGCACTTACGTGAACCTACACGAACTTACATACACTTACACTCACTTACACGAACTTAGACCGTGCTTACACGCACTTACATGCACTTACACGCTCTTATACGCAATTGTACATACTAACACGCACATACACGCACTTACACACACTCACATGCACTTACACGCACTTACACGCACTTACATGCACTTACACACACTCACACGCACTTACATGAACCTACACGAACTTACATACACTTACACTCACTTACACGAACTTAGACCGTGCTTACACGCACTTACATGCACTTACACGCTCTTATACGCAATTGTACATACTAACACGCACATACACGCACTTACACACACTCACATGCACTTACACGCACTTACACGCACTTACATGCACTTACACACATTTATACCTACTTACACACACTTACACGCACTTACACGCACTTATACACACTTACACGCACTTACACGCACTTACACGTACTTACACGCACTTATACAAACTTGCATTCACTTACACGAGTTTACACGTACTTACATGCATTTATATGCACTTACACAAACTTACACGTACTTACACGTACTGACACGTACTTCCATGCACTTGCACACACTTACACGCACTTACGCGCACTTATACACACTTACACGCACTTACGCGCACTTATACACACTTACACGCACTTACGCGCACTTATACACACTTACACGCACTTACGCGCACTTATACACACTTACACGCACTTACGCGCACTTATACACACTTACACGCACTTACGCGCACTTATACACACTTACACGCACTTACGCGCACTTATACACACTTACACGCACTTACGCGCACTTATACACACTTACACGCACTTACGCGCACTTATACACACTTACACGCACTTACGCGCACTTATACACACTTACACGCACTTACGCGCACTTATACACACTTACACGCACTTACGCGCACTTATACACACTTACACGCACTTACGCGCACTTATACACACTTACACGCACTTACGCGCACTTATACACACTTACACGCACTTACGCGCACTTATACACACTTACACGCACTTACGCGCACTTATACACACTTACACGCACTTACGCGCACTTATACACACTTACACGCACTTACGCGCACTTATACACACTTACACGCACTTACGCGCACTTATACACACTTACACGCACTTACGCGCACTTATACACACTTACACGCACTTACGCGCACTTATACACACTTACACGCACTTACGCGCACTTATACACACTTACACGCACTTACGCGCACTTATACACACTTACACGCACTTACGCGCACTTATACACACTTACACGCACTTACGCGCACTTATACACACTTACACGCACTTACGCGCACTTATACACACTTACACGCACTTACGCGCACTTATACACACTTACACGCACTTACGCGCACTTATACACACTTACACGCACTTACGCGCACTTATACACACTTACACGCACTTACGCGCACTTATACACACTTACACGCACTTACGCGCACTTATACACACTTACACGCACTTACGCGCACTTATACACACTTACACGCACTTACGCGCACTTATACACACTTACACGCACTTACGCGCACTTATACACACTTACACGCACTTACGCGCACTTATACACACTTACACGCACTTACGCGCACTTATACACACTTACACGCACTTACGCGCACTTATACACACTTACACGCACTTACGCGCACTTATACACACTTACACGCACTTACGCGCACTTATACACACTTACACGCACTTACGCGCACTTATACACACTTACACGCACTTACGCGCACTTATACACACTTACACGCACTTACGCGCACTTATACACACTTACACGCACTTACGCGCACTTATACACACTTACACGCACTTACGCGCACTTATACACACTTACACGCACTTACGCGCACTTATACACACTTACACGCACTTACGCGCACTTATACACACTTACACGCACTTACGCGCACTTATACACACTTACACGCACTTACGCGCACTTATACACACTTACACGCACTTACGCGCACTTATACACACTTACACGCACTTACGCGCACTTATACACACTTACACGCACTTACGCGCACTTATACACACTTACACGCACTTACGCGCACTTATACACACTTACACGCACTTACGCGCACTTATACACACTTACACGCACTTACGCGCACTTATACACACTTACACGCACTTACGCGCACTTATACACACTTACACGCACTTACGCGCACTTATACACACTTACACGCACTTACGCGCACTTATACACACTTACACGCACTTACGCGCACTTATACACACTTACACGCACTTACGCGCACTTATACACACTTACACGCACTTACGCGCACTTATACACACTTACACGCACTTACGCGCACTTATACACACTTACACGCACTTACGCGCACTTATACACACTTACACGCACTTACGCGCACTTATACACACTTACACGCACTTACGCGCACTTATACACACTTACACGCACTTACGCGCACTTATACACACTTACACGCACTTACAGGAACTTACACAAACTTACACATACTTACACACACTTATACGCACTTACATGCACTTACACACACTTACATACGCTTACACGTACTTACACGCACTTACACGTACTTACATGCACTTACACACACTTATTCACACTTACACACACTTACACGCACTTACATACAGTTACACGCACTTACATGCTCTTACACACACTTACACGTACTTACTCGCTTCTACACATACTTGCACATACTAACATACACTTACACGCACTTACACACACTTACACGTATGCACACGCAATTACAGGCACTTACACGCACTTACATGCACTTACATGCACTTAGACGCACTTATACATACTTACATGCACTTATACACACTTACACACACGTACACACACTTACACGTATGCACACGCAATTACAGGCACTTACACGCACTTACATGCACTTACATGCACTTAGACGCACTTATACATACTTACATGCACTTATACACACTTACACACACGTACACATACTTACACGCACTTACACGCACTTACACGTACCTACACGCACCTACATGCACTTACATGTACTCACACTCACTTACACATACTTACACGCACTTACACACACATACACACACTAACAAGCACTTACACGCACTTGCACAGACTTATACGCACTTACACGCACTTACACGTACTTGCACGCACTTAGTCGCACTTACACTCACTTACATGCACGTACACGCACTTATACGCACTTACACAAACTTACACAAAATAACACCCACTTAAACTGCACTTACACGCACTTACACGCACTTACATGCACTTACACGCTCTTATACGCAATTATACCTACTAACACGCACTTACACGTACTTACACACACTCACATGCACTTACACGCACTTACACGCACTTACATGCACTTACACGCTCTTATACGCAATTATACCTACTAACACGCACTTACACGTACTTACACACACTCACATGCACTTACACGCACTTACACGCACTTACATGCACTTACACGCTCTTATACGCAATTATACCTACTAACACGCACTTACACGTACTTACACACACTCACATGCACTTACACGCACTTACACGCACTTACATGCACTTACACGCTCTTATACGCAATTATACCTACTAACACGCACTTACACGTACTTACACACACTCACATGCACTTACACGCACTTACACGCACTTACATGCACTTACACGCTCTTATACGCAATTATACCTACTAACACGCACTTACACGTACTTACACACACTCACATGCACTTACACGCACTTACACGCACTTACATGCACTTACACGCTCTTATACGCAATTATACCTACTAACACGCACTTACACGTACTTACACACACTCACATGCACTTACACGCACTTACACGCACTTACATGCACTTACACGCTCTTATACGCAATTATACCTACTAACACGCACTTACACGTACTTACACACACTCACATGCACTTACACGCACTTACACGCACTTACATGCACTTACACGCACTTACACGCACTTACACGCACTTACACGCACTTATATGCACTAACACACACTTAAACGCACTTACACGTACTTACACGTACTTACACGTACTTACACGTACTTCCATGCACTTGCACACACTTACACGCACTTACACGCACTTACACACACTTACACACACTTACACAAACTTACATGTACTTACAGGTACATACACGTACTTACACGTACTTACACACACGTACACACAATTACACGCACTTACACGCACTTACACACACTTACACATACTTACACACCCTTTCTTACACTTACACGTACTTACACGTACTTGCATGCACTTATACGCACTTACACGCACTTACACGTACTTACACGAACTAACTCAGACTTACATGCACTTATACATACTTACACGTACTTACACGCACTCACACGTACTGACACACTCTTACGCGCTCTTAGACCACCATACACATACTTACACATACTTATACACACTTACACGCACTTACACGCACTTACACGCACATACATGCATTTTAACGCACTTACATGCACTGACACGCACTTACAAGCACTTACATGTACTTACACGCACTTAGACGCACTTACATGCACTTACATGAACTTACACACACTTACATGCACTTGTACGCACTTACACGCACTTACATGCACTTACACAGACTTCTACACTCTTACACGCTCTTACACCACCTTACACGCACTTACACATGCTTATACATACTCACATGCACTTACACACACTTACACACACTTACACGCATTTACACATACTTACACGCACTTACACACACTTACACGCACTTACACACACTTACACACACTTATATACTTCTACACACACTTAGACGCAGTAACACGTACTTACACACACTTACACACATTTACACGTACTTATACGCACTTACGCACACTTACATGCACTTACGCACACTTACACACACTTGTACGCACTTACACGCACTTACACGAACTTACACGTACTTAAACCACACTTACACGCACTTACATGCACTTACATACACTTATACGTACTTACACACACTTAGACGCACTTACACGTACTTACACGTACTTACATGCACTTACACGCACTTAAACGCACTTACACACACTTACACGCACTTACACGCACTTACACGTACTTACACACACATACACATACCTACACGCACTAATACACACTTACACGCACTTACACGTACTTACACGCACTTACACACACATACACATACTAACACGCACTTACAGGAACTTGCGCACACTTATACGCAGTTCCACGCACTTACACGCACTTACACGCACTTACACGCACTTAGTCGCACTTACACTCACTTACACGCACTTACACACACTTACACGCACTTACACGAACTTACACAAAATTACACCCACTTAAACTGCACTTACACGCACTTACACGCACTTAGTCGCACTTACACTCACTTACACGCACTTACACACACTTACACGCACTTACACGAACTTACACAAAATTACACCCACTTAAACTGCACTTACACGCACTTACACGCGCTTAGATGCACTTACACGTACTTTCATGCACTTGCACAAACTTACACGCACTTACACATGCTTACATGCACTTATACATACTTACACGCACTTACATGCACTTACACGTACTTACACGTACTTACACATACGTACACGCACTTACATGCACTTGTATGCACTTACACAAACGTACACACACTTACACGCACTTACACATACGTAAACGTACTTACACGCACTTACACGCACTTCCACATACTTACACGCACTTACAAGCACTTACACACACTTGTACGAACTCAAACTGCACTAACACACACTCACAAATACTTACACGCACTTATACGCACTTACACGTACTTACACACACTTACACGAACTTAAACCGCGCTTACACGCACTTACATGCACTTACATGCTCTTACACGCACTTACACGCACTAACACGTACTTACACGTACTTACACGCACTAACATGCACATACATGCACTTACACGCACTTATACATACTTACACGCACATACACGTACTTACATGCATTTAAACGCACTTACACGCACTTACAGGAACTTACATTCACTTACACGAACTTACACGTACTTACACGCACTTACACGCACTTACACACACTTACACTCACTTACACGCACTTACAGGAACTTACATTCACTTACACGAACTTACACGTACTTACACGCACTTACACGCACTTACACACACTTACACTCACTTACACACACTTACACGCACACACACTTACACGTCCTTACACGCACTTACACACACTTACACGAACTTACACGCACTATACACACTTACATGCACTTTCACGCACTTACATGTACTTTCACGTGCTTACACGCACTTACACGCACTTAAACGCACTTACACGCACTTACACGCACTTACGTGCACTTACACGTACTTACAGGTACTTACACGCACTTATACGCCCTTACACGCACTTACACACACTTATACGCACTTATACGCACTTACACACACTTACACGCACTTACACGCACTTACAGGCACTTACATGCACTTACACGCACTTACATTCACTTACACACACTTACATGCACTTACACGCTTTTGCACACACTTATACGCACTTACACGCACTTACAGGCACTTACATGCACTTACACGCACTTACATTCACTTACACACACTTACATGCACTTACACGCTTTTGCACACACTTATACGCACTAACACACACTTACATGCACGAACACACACTTAAACGCACTTATATGCACTTACATGCACTTACACATACGTATACAAACTAACATAAACTTACACACACTTATACGCATTTACACGAACTAACACGCATTTAAACCACACTTACACGCACTTGCACGCACTCACACGCACTTACATGCACTGACACGCACTTACACACATTTATACGCACTTACACGCACTTACACACACTTACACACTTACACATACTTACATGCACTAACACGCACTTACACGTACTTGCACACACATGTATACACTTACACCCACTTAAACTGCACTCACACGTACTTAAACGCACTTACAGGCACTTACACGCACTTACACGTACTTACACAAACTTACACGCACTTACACGCACTTACACGCACTTACACGCACTTACACGCACTTACACGCATTTATACGCACTTACACGTACTAACATACACTTACTTGCACTTACACATATATACACCCCCTTACACGCACTTACATGCACTTACATGCACTTACACCTGCTTACATGCACTTACACGTACTTATACGCACTTATATGCACTTGCATGTACTTACATGCACTTACATGAACTTACACACACTTACACGTACTTACACATACTTGCACGCACTTACATGCACTTACACGCACTTTCACATACTTACACGCGCTTGCACACATGTAGACGCACTTACATGAACTTAAACTGCACTTACACACACTTACACGCACTTACACACACTTATACGCACTTACACACACTTTTAGCACTTACACACACTTCCACGCACTTACACAAACTTGCACGTACTTACACGCACTTACTCTCACTCACAAAAACTTAAACCGCACTAACACCCACCTACATACACTTACACACTCTTATACGTACTCACACGTACTAACACGCACTTATACGCACTTACACACAATTACATGCACTTACATGCACTTACACGCACTTACACGCACGTACACGTACTTTCGTGCACTTACACATACTTACACGCACTTACATGTACTTACACGCACTTACACACCCTTACACGCACTTATACGTACTTACACGCACTTACACTCACTTACACACACTTACATATACTTACACGCAGTCACACATACTTACACATACTTACACGCACTTACATGCACTTACACACACTTACACATACTTGCACGCAGTTACACGTACTTACACGCACTTATATGCACATACACACACTTACACGTACCTACACGCACTTACACACACATACACGCACTTACACGCACTTACATGCACTTACACGTACTTAATTGCACTTACACACACTTACACGTACTTACACGCTTTGGCACACACTTATACGCACTAATACACACTTACACGTACTAACACACACTTACACGAACTTACACACACTTACACACACTTACACGCACTTACACGTATTTACACGTACTTACACAAACTTACACGCACTTACACGAACTTACACGTACTTACACGAACTTACACACACTTAAATCACACTTACACGCACTTGCACGCACTTACACGCTCTTATACGCACTAACAGGCGCTTATACGCACTTACATGCACTTACACGTATTCATACAAACTTACACACACTTGCACACACTTACACACACTTACACGCACTTACACGTATTTACACGTACTTACACAAACTTACACGCACTTACACGAACTTACACGTACTTACACGAACTTACACACACTTAAATCACACTTACACGCACTTGCACGCACTTACACGCTCTTATACGCACTAACAGGCGCTTATACGCACTTACATGCACTTACACGTATTCATACAAACTTACACACACTTGCACACACTTAGACACACTTACACGCACTTACACACACTTACATGCACTTACACGCACTTACACGTACTTATACGCACTTATACGAACTTACACGAAATAACACCCACTTAAACTGCACTCACGCGCACTTACACGCACTTATACGCACTTACACGCACTTACACACACTTACATGTACTTACACACACTTGCACGCACTTACACGCACGTATACACACTTACACGTACTTACACTCACTTACACGCACTCACACATACTTACACATAGTCACACATACTTACACGTACTTATACGTACTTACACGCACTTATACGTACTTACACGCACTTACACGCACTTATATACACTTACGCGCTCTTACACATACTTATACGCACTTACACGTACTTACACGCACTTACACGTACTTACACATACTTACACGCACTCACACGCAGTTACATGCACTTACACGCACTTACATACACTTACACGCACTTACACACGTTGGCACACACTTACACATACTAACACATACTTACACGCACTAACACACATGTCACGCACCATCCTGCCGCAGCTCCGCAGAAGAAGTAACCAGCGGAATAGGGATCGAGGAGGCAGAGGGTCCGCGCATGGTATGCTGGCTCCCGCGGATGCGGTTGAGCGAGGAGTAAACGCGGATCCGGGGGGAAGCAAGAGTCAGGGTACCGGTGGAAGAGGCCGCCGCAGACGAACATTCGTCTGCGGCGGTTCTTCTCAGCCGAAGAATTTGTGGCCAGGCAGGAAGCCGTGAACGGAAGGGCCGCGGTGCAAAGGAAACGGGGACAAGCCAAAACAGAATCCGCCGCCACTGACAAAGCGCAGGCAGGACAACGGAGTAACTGAGCAATCAGAGGAGAAATGACCAATCAGCACAAGTGACCAAGCATCAATCACGGAGGAGCCTCGGGAGACGCACCGCTGAGGACGAAGATTCAAGGAAGAACACAAAGAACCGCGTGTACGAACGTTGGATGAAGAAAGTGACCAGCAGAATAGACAATGTGTGTGTGGGACGAGACCCGCGGTGTGTAGCCACACCGCGTGGAGTCTAAGTAGAAGGAGTAGGAGGATGTGAGAGGGATGAGACCGTCGGCGTGTAGACACGCCGCGCGGATACCCGAGTAGAAAAGGGGCCTCACTAGCAGTAGGAGAAGTGCAACTCAGACTTGCTTGCCTTCCAAAGTATTCCATGTACTCCGCAATCAGCTTGATCAGAGTCATTGGCCTACTCTCATTCCTGTGCTTCGCCCACTACCCTCTTGTCCTCAGTCGCTCTCGGAGTCCGGTCCGCGGACTATGGGAGTAGGGGTGTGAGGAACCAAAAGTCCGAGTGAGGTGGGCTGCCGGCGGTGTCCCTTGCTTGCACACGTCCGCAAATCGGGGTTCCGCGGAGAGGAGTCGACGCCACGAGGTGGTGGACTCCCGTGTGGGAAGAAGTGGAACGCGGAGCATCACTCGTCGGTGAGGTGCCTGCGCACAAGTCTAGAACTGTGGTCCGCAGAATAGCTGATAGAAGGGGATTTTCCCATTGTGGGTTTTCGTATTCTAGTGGCTCGCGGAGTGCCATTTCTCATAAGGTGTATACGCAGCAGTCCCAGACTCATGGTCCACAGAGTAGTCTCTAGCCTGAGGGCGACAACCGCGTATTGCTGATCCCTCGTAGTAAAATTACAGCAGTAAAGTGAGTAGTCCGCGGGGATCCGCGGAAAGTTGCCGTCCGCGGAAAAATCAGGGCTGCGACAAAATTGGGGGTATCAGTGTCATGGTGCGGTGAGCGTGGACAGTTCTTTGCTCTTTGCCAACAGAACTGCACGTGCCTTTCATATCCGTCGTTCATGTCGGCGGCCAGCTTCGTGCATCAGGATACCAGGCGACGGCAGCAACAGTCATCAGCGTGGTGCTTCCTGCCACGACGGGCCGCGACCTGCGCGGGAAGCCGGGATTCCTCACCCGTGTTGTCCCGCGCACCAGTCAGCTCTTCACCAGGCGCCGATCCGCTCGCCCAACACCGACGAGTGACCGAGTGGTTGGAGCAGCTGCACTGGCGCCGCATTATGGATGCGCTGGCCGAACACGTGGAGGTGAAGAGTGTCCACAGTTCCGAAAGCCATGGGTCGGCCCAGCATCAACAGGGCCAAGGGGGCCAGCCAAATGCGCCACTTGGGGCGCAGTGGTTCTCCGATGCGCCACCTTCCCCGTAGGAATCCTCCGGTGGTGGAGAGCTGGAGGTCTACCGCGGACTGGTGTATCGGCGTTGGGGCGGGCAGCAGCAGCAGGTCCCTGGCGGAACAGAGGTGCAGCACGTGCCCCCGCCAGCACACCCGCAACCCTTACCGCTCAGCTCCGAGGATTCAGGGATCCCCGAAGTACCAGCACCAGACGAGCAATGGATGTTGGCACAGCAGCACAGGATGGGACTCCTAAACCCCGCCCTTGGGATGCCTCTGGACACGAACCCGCCGCGGCAGCCGGCCGGGGCAATCACGGGCGCCCTGACCGCGGAACCACCTGTGCCTGGACTACAGCAGCAGCAGATGGTCGTATCCGCACAACCTACAGGAGGCATGCAGATGGGGATGCCTATGTCCGTGCAGGCATCGGGAGATGCACAGCCACCAGTGAACCAACTTACCATGGGCCAGACGCTCCTGACCATGGGAGCAACCGCGGCGGGAGCGGCCGCGCAGCTCCAAGCAATCGGAGTGGTCCAGCCACCAAGTTATCCGCAGCAGCAGCACACGGGGGTGGACAGGCGAGTACGACGCAACAGCTCCCCGCATCACAGCCAAATCTGATCACCTTGCCAACCGGGGCATCCTCGCAGCCACCTGCGCCAAGTACACCACCACAGCAGCAGATGATGATGGGCACCATGCAGGCGGCGGCCATATCGCAACCGGCCATGGCGGGACCACAGCAGCCAGCGCATGTGCCACCGCAGCCCACGATGTAAGTGGGGATGATGGCCGGGCCCTCCGCAGTCCCGCAGCCGCCACAGCAGATGCCTCAGCCCGGCAGCGGAGTCAACTGCCAAGGGAACACGGTCCAGCCTCTGCTGACTGGGACCCAACCAACGAGTCAGCAGCAGCAAGCGAGTGGATGTGGGACACAGCTGACGGCTATAGCGCGATCCCCTACGGCGGTGCCAGCCCTGTGGACGACCCAGACACAGCAGCAGATGGGTCCGATGTCGGTGGGAATGGTGCCGCAGACGATCGCGCCCAACATGACCCCGCAGCCACACATGCCCACCTACCAGCAGCTCCACTACCAACAGCCGCTGGGAACAATGCCAGTTGGGGCACCTCCCCAGGCCTCGCTGCCGACACCACAACAAACTGCACAGAGCCATTTGTACCTGCCCCCATAGCAACTGCAAGGGAATCCGCACCCAACCACCAGCGCTGGAATTGCAGCTCCTCTCCATACCGCGGCTACGGTCCCACCCGCTCCGATGTACTGGATATCGCAGACAGCGGTACCACCGGTGCAGGGAACCCCGATGCCGCCGCCTGGGACGGCATTCTTCTCCACACCCTACACCACCTCCACAACCGCTCCCTCTTCCTGGTACATGCCTCTCCCTCCCACGCAAGCAAGTCTTCCCATGCCCGCGGGGCAGCTCCAGATGCCGATCCATACAAATGGATATTCCGCAGCTCCACCTGCCGCCCTCCCCCCGCCACATGCTGTGACTGCATTGACGAGCACCGTCTCGCAGCTGCAGTACATCCATTCCGAGCCTGCCAACATTCCCCAGCTGGATTCTTTCAAAGGTGCCCCGGAGGAAGACCCCTGGGTCTGGCTCAAACAAATCACCCTCTATGCTAGCATCGGCCGGATTCCGCCCGACCTCTGCCTCGCCACCGCGGAACTCCACCTTTAGGAAGCAGCAACGGACTGGTACAACGCACGGGCACCTGTTCCATCTTTTGAGGACTTTGGCAACGCCCTCATAGAACGCTTTAAACATCTGACAAAGGAAGAAGCGCTGCGGAAGATTGAGAAGGAGGTCATGCGCAAGGACAATGACATCCGGAGATTCTTGGACCAGTTCCTGACATGGACCTCAGTGGCCAAGAGTCCACAGGGGGAAGGACTGCCGCTGTGGGTTCTCTTGCAGAACCTCATCCGCGCCCTTCCGGATGAGATCAGCAGTCTCATGATCGCAGACCGCTACCCATCCTTGCAAGATGCGGTGCGGGACGCCAATGACATCTTCACCAGGCAACGGTCGACCCGATAATACCAGGGCGCCGACACCCACGCACCCTCATCCTCACCCGCTCCACCTCCGCAGCAGCAGAAACCAAAAGCCTGTTACACATGCCAAAGCCTGGAACACATCGCGCGGGACTGCCCTCGTAAGAGACAAGCAGCTCCGTGCCCTGAACCAGCTTCCCAGGACCCCATGATCCAGCGGTGGCAGCAGTACTACAACCAGGTGTGGCCCGGCCAACAGCAGCAGCATCCCCCATAGCAACAGCAACAGCTACAGCCACTGAACCCGCCGTCCACGGGACAAGACAAGGCGGCTCAGGGAGCGGGTCGGGGTCTTCTGCCAAATCCGCAGCAGAATCCCGCGGCCGGCGCTCGCAACGTGAAGCTAGGCTTGCCCATGGCAGAGGACGAGACCACCGAGGTGGCACCAACACATGAGGAAGTGGAGCTCATCACACGTGCCCGTCGGATCAAGCTCCATGGGTGGGATCTGTAGGAGGCTACGCAGTTGCCAGACGATCTGCGTCGATGAGCGGAAGCCGCCAAGGCCCGGCTGCAAGAGGCCACCACGGCCCGCTCCATGCGACCCCTAGAGGAGCGCCGCCAACCTGATCCCAAGCCTGCGATAGCGGTTGCGACCAACTCACTTGCACTTCAGCCTATTCTCACCCCTGCAGCAGATTCCGCTGATCCGGTCCACAAACTCTTCACCACCCCCATTGCCTCTGTCAACTTCTTTGACTTCCTTTGCCTTCATCCCAAACTGGCTCCGCGGCTCCGAGAAGAATTTACCAACGCCAATCATCGCCTCCAGACCGCTGGGTATCTCCCTTGCCTGCACCATTCCGCCCCATGGCACTCAGAACACCCGGCGCATTGTGGCAGAGATGCCACCTGCATTAACTACAAAAGAAATAGAATGGGGGTGGGCACCCCAACCCCTGGAACCACCCCGCCGCGATGAATGCCATTACGAGGTGGCCTGTTGTGTGGTCTGGATCTGTGGCCGCAAGTTCCTGGCCATCATCGACACCGGGGCGACCCACACTACTGTGGCCTTTTGCGTCCTCTGCCTCATTGGATGGACAGACCGCGTCATCCCAACACGGCGGCTGTTGAGTAACTCCACGGGAGGGCTCGATTACGGGGATGGCGAAGTACGAGGCTTGCCCCTGCAGGTGGGCACTCTGCATGAACCAGTGGATGTCCAAGTGACCCAGGCGCAGACCTATGATGTTCTCCTGGGCATGGACTATCTCCTTCCGCGACGCGGCAACCTTCTGTTTTCCCTAGGAGTCATGCAGCTCACATCCGCCACGGGTACAAAAGACTACGCCCTCATCACCGTCGGTGATTGTGTCACGGTGCCAGTAACCGAGGCCCCAATCTTCTCACTCTCTGATGCGGCGCAGGAAGATGCCACCGTACGTTCCCTGAGTAACCTGACACCGGCAGATGATGCTCTGGATGCGGAACAGCTCCATATCAAAGAGTGGCGTGAACTTTTCGCGGAACACGCGGAAGCAGGGGTGCGTGCCAACCTTACGGGGCTCTGGCAGCAAGGCGAGCATGCATTTGGACCAGGCCTTCCCCTGGATGAGGATGATGACTTCTACCCCATCCGTGAGCAATTGCCACCTCCGCTGCCGCGGTGGGACCACATCCTTCACCCTCGTCTCTCACCATCCCAAAAGCAGGACTTCCGGGACTTGCTGGACTCTTTCGCCGACATCTTCGCTGGGTCCGCAACAGACCTTGGGACAGTCAGCGCCTCCCACGTCATCAACACCGGATCAGCTCCCGCCGTGAAGCAGAAGGTCCGCCGAATCCTTCCGGATCAAGAGCAGATCATCAATGACGGTCTCGCGGAATTGAAGGCGCAAGGCGTGATCGTGCCCATCGTCAGTCCCTGGCATGCCAACTTGGTCATCGTCGGAAAGCCAGACGGCTCCAAACGCTTCTGTGTCGACTTTTGCAACCTCAATCGCGTCACCGAGGAAGATGCCTACCCCATGCCGCTGATCGTCGACATACAGGAGCGTCAATAGGGGCGCGGATGGTTTGCAAAACTCGACGTCAAAGCAGCCTTCCACGCCGTCCCCGTGCACCCGGACTCCATTGTCAAAACTGCCTTTGTCACCCCTGAAGGCCTCTACGCTTCCACCCGCATGCCCTTCGGTCTCTGTAATGCTAGCGCCACATTCCAGTGCGTCATGGATTCCACCCTCCGAGGCATTCCCAGCGTGAGCTGCTACATCGACGACATCATGGTTGCCGCTCACAGCTTCGAGGACCTCTTCTCCTCCCTCTCCGCCGTCTTCGCTGCACTCCACGCTACAAACCTTAAACTCAAGGCTGCCAAGTGTACCATTGGTGCTGTGAAATGGAGTTCTTAGGCTTTGTCACGAGTGCCGACGGTATTAAAACCAACCCTGCAAAGATTGCCGCCGTCCAGGAATGGCGACAACCCACTAATGCGGGGCAACTTAAGATCTTCTTGGGATTTGTCTCTTCTATCGCAAGTTCGTCCGCGACCACGCACGCATCATCCGCCCGCTTCAGCAGTTGACCCATCAGGACGTCCCATTTGAGTGGACTCCGGAGTGTGCGGCTGCTTGGGCAGAAATCACATACCCATGTTGGAGTTCCCTGACTTCAACCTTCCCTTTGCCATCACAACCGATTGGTCGCGGGAAGGCCTTGGTGCCGTCCTGTCACAGTCGGTCCAGGAACCAATTCAGCGGGTGATTGCATATGCCAGCCGCACCCTCACTGACGGTGAGCGGAACTACCCACCGGTGAAAGGTGAGTGCTTGGCTGTGTTATGGGCCCTCCAACACTTCCGCGACTAGATCAAGAATGGCAAGCCTTTCACGGTCCTGACGGACCATCAGGCCTTTCAGTGGCTGCTCACGACGCAAAATCATGAGGGCATCTTGGCCAAGTGGGCTCTCCTCTTGCAAGGTTACAACATGAAGATCAAGTATCAGCCCGCGCTCGCTAACCGCAACGCAGATGCCCTCACCCGCCTCCCACGCGCGGACTGGCCACACCCCACGGACCTACAGGACAACCTCCAAGAGTCTCTCCGCACAGACGCATTCCCAACTGCGGATGCTGAGCCCCAGTGGGAGGGTGTCGCTCGTGAATTCACGGAGGAGGAATCCGCAGTCGCATACCAACTCCTATCCGAACTGGAGCCTGCAGAGTGCCTAGGCACCGCGAAGACTTTCCCTGCCCCCGCCGCCACCGGTCTTCAGCTTGCCCGCCGCTTCAACCCTACCATCCGCGGCTGGACATTGGAGGACGTTGCAGCACACATTCCCTCTCGCCCCTCTCGGCCATCATACCGCCGGCCTCCCACAATCGCAACGGTGGCCATCGCTTCTTTTCCAATGACCCCTCCATCCACGGCCTCCCCTCTTCTCGATACACGGCACTCCCTCTCCTTGGTCAACTTCCTTCTTCATTCCCCCGCATCTGCGGAGCGACTGCAGGCACTCTTTTCCTCCTACAACCCCTCCCTCTCCCCCGTTGGCATCCGCCTCTCTTGCACCCTCACCCGCAACACAGGTGTCTGCATGGTAGCCCATGCAATCGTCACAACACACTCCCGCATTCGGGAGGATGCCTGCCAAGCACCATACACATGGGCCCCCGCACCGCTGACCCCCGGTCCACCAACGCCGGCCGAAATCCACGTGGCATGGTGTTATGTCTGGGTGTGTGGCCGCAAATTCGTGGCCATCGTGGACACCGGCGCCACCCATACTACCATCGCGCTGCGGATGGCCCGCACCCTGCGTCTCGACCACCTCATTGTGCCCACTCGACTCCGCTTCTCCATCTCCTCCGGCGCCATCGATGCACCCATCGGACAAATCGAGGCCCTGCCTATCTAGGTAGCCAACGTGCATGCACCGCACACCGTGCAGGTGTGTGACGTCCACACATATGACATGCTCCTGGCGGCCGACTGGCTCGCGCCGCGCCAGGCGGATATATTGCTCGGAGCGGGCATTCTTAGTCTCATTTCTGCTGCCGTTATTTGATCGTTCACCCCGCTCTTCACTTCCGCTCGACCACTCTCCGTCCTTTCTCCCATGGTCCTCACGCCGCCCGCTTCTGGCACTCAGTTCACCCGTCGCGTTACTCGCAATTCCAGCAACACCCACGGCACAGCATCCGCAATGGCTCGCCCTTCT
>SZWC01001682.1:104909-137777 GCA_023375785.1 Penium margaritaceum
CACTTACACGCACTTACACGCACTTACACACTTTGGTACACACTAACACGCACTAACACATACTTACATGCACGAACACACACTTACACGCACTTACACGCACTTACACACACTTACACAAACTTACACGTTCATACACAAACTTCCACACACTTACACGAACTTACACGCACTTACACAAACTTACACGCACTTAAATCACACTTATACGCACTTACACGCACTTACACGTACTTACACGTACTTACACGCACTTACACGCACTTAGACGCATGTATACGTACTTACACACACTTACACGCACTTACATGTACATATAGGCACTTACACACACCTACACACACCCACACGTACTTACACACACTTATACGCACTTACAGGCACTTACACGCACTTGTACATACTTATATGCACTAAAATACACTCTTACACGCACTTGTACACACTTACACGCACTTATACGCACTTACACATACTTACACGTACTTACACGCACTTACACGCACGTACACGCACTTACATGCACTTACACATACTTACACGCACTTACACAAGATTACACAAAATTACATCCACTTAAACTGCACTTACACGCACGTATACGCACTTACATGTACTTACACATACTTACACGCACTTACATGCACTTATCTACACTTACACGAACTTAAACTGTACTTACACACACTTACATGCAGTTACACGCTCTTATACGCACTCATACACACTAACACGTACTTACACGCACTTACACGTACTTACACATACCGACATGTACTTACACACACTTGCACGTACTTACATGCACTTACATGCACTTACACACACTTACACAGACTTACACGCACTTACACGCACTTACACGTACTTACATGCACTTATACACACTTACACACACTTATACGCACTTACACGAACTTACATTCACTTACACAAACTAACACGTACTTACACACACTTACACGCACTTACACACACTTACACCCATACTTGTACTTACACGCACTTACATGAACTTACACGCACTTCCATGCACTTACACGCACTTACACGCAATTACACACACTTACACCCACTTACACGAACTTACATTCACTTACTCAAACTTACACAAACTTACACATACTTACACGCACTTAGACGCACTTACATGCACTTATACGCACTTACAGGCACTTACACACACTTACATGCACTTACACACACTTATACGTACTTACACGCACTGATACGCACTTGCACGCATTTACACGTACTTATACATATTTGCACGTACTTACACGCACTTATACGCACTTACACACACTTACACGCACTTATACGCTCTTACACGCTCTTACACGACCTTACACGCACTTCCACATAATAATACGTACTTACACGCACTTACACGTACTTACACGCATTTATACGCACTAAAACAAACTTACACGTACTTACACACACTTACACGCACTTATATGCACTCAGACGTACGTATACACACTTACACACACTTACACGCACTTATATATACTTACACGTACTCACACGTACTCACACATACTTACACACACTTATACGCACTTACACGCACTTACACACACTTACATACACTTACATGCACTTACACGTACTTATACGTACTTACATGCACTTACACGCACTTACACACATGTACACGAACTTACACGCACTTACATGCAGTTACACGTACTAACATGCTCTTACACGCACTTACACGCACTTACACACTTCTACATACACTTACACGTACTAACACGCACTTACACGTACTTACACACACTTACACGCACGTACACAAACTTACACGCACTTACACATACTTTTATGCACATACACGCAATTACACGAACTTACACGTACTTAAACCACATTTATACGCACTTACTGGCACTTACACACACTTACATGCACTTACACGCACTTAGACGCACTTATACATACTTACATGCACTTATACACACTTACACACACTTATACGCACTTACACGCACTTGCACGTACTTACACGCACTTACAGGTACCTACACGCACCTACATGCACTTACATGTACTTATACGTACTTACACGTACTTACACGCACTTACACACACATACACACACTAACACGCACTTACACGTACTTGCAGATGATATACGCACTTACACGCACTTACACGTACTTGCACGCACTTAGTCGCACTTACACTCACTTACATGCACTTACACGCACTTATACGTATAAGTGCGTACTACACGCACTTATACGCACTTACACGCTTCTATACAAACTTACACAAAATAACACCCACTTAAACTGCACTTACACGCACTTTCACGCACTTAGACGCACTTATACACACTTACATGCACTTACACGCACTTACACGCACTTACACGAACCTAAACCGTACTTACACGTACTTATACACACTTATATGCACTTACACGCACTTATACGCAGTTACACGCACTTACACAAACTTACACGTACTTACACACACTTACACGCACTTACACGCACTTACTCGCACGTACGTGCACTTACACACACTTACACAGACTTATACGCAGCTACACGCACTTACACACGCTTACATGCATTTACATGCAATTACATTCACTTACACGCACTTACATGCACTTACACACACTTACACGCTTTTACACACACTTATACGCACTGCCAGACACTTACATGCACTTATATGTACTTACACGCACTTACACGCACTTACACACATTTACACGCACTTATGCACACTTGCACGCACTTACACGCACTTCTACATACTAACATGCACTTACACGAACTTACTCGTACTTACACCACACTTACATGCACTTACACATACTTACACGTACGTACACGCACTTACATGCACTTACACGCACTTAGACGCACTTACACGCACTTACACACACTTACATGCACTTACACACACTTACACGCACTTACACATACTTATACACACTTACATGCACTTACACACACTTACACACACTTACACACACGTACACGCACCTACACACACTTACACGCAACTACATGCACTTATACGCACTTACACGCACTTACACACACTTACATGCACTAACATGCATTTATAAGCACTTGCACGCACTTACACATACTTATTAGCACTTACACGCACTTACACATACTTCCATACACTTACACACACTTACATACACTTACATACACTTACACGCACATACACGTACTTACACGCACTTATACGTACTAACACAGACTTAAACTGCACTTACACGCACATATACACACTTATACACACTTACACGCCCTTACACGCACTCACACGCACTCACAGAAACTTTAACCGCACTTACACGCCATTACACACACTTACACGCACTTACATGCACTTACAAGCATTTACATGCACATACACAAACTTACACGTACTTATACATGCTTACACGCACTTACACGTACTTATACGCACTTACACACACTTACACGTACTTATACACACTTACACGCACTTACACGTACTTACACGTACCTACACGCACTTACATGCACTTACACGCACTTACAAGTACTTATAAGTACTTACACGCACTTACACGTACTTATACGCTTTTACATACACTTACACACAATAACACGCACTTACATGCACTTACACCCACTTATACGTACTTATATGCAGTTATACGCACTTACATGCACTTACACACACTTACATACACTTATACGTACTAACGCACACTTACATGCATCTACACCACACTTATACGCACTTACACACACTTGCACGCACTTACACGCACTTACACTTACTTACACGCACTTATACGCACTCATACGTACTTACACGCACTTACATGCACTTACATGCACTTAGACGCACTTACACATACATACACGCACTTACACGTACTTACACGCACGTACACGCACTTACACGCACTTACACGCATTTATACGTACCTACACGCACTTATATGCACTTACACACACTTACATGCACGTACTTACACACACTTACACAAACGTACATTCACTTACACATACGTACACGTAATAACACACACTTATACGCACTTACACGTACTTACACGCATTTACACACACTTATATGCACTTACACGCACTTACACACACTTACACGCACTTACACGCACTTATGCTCACTAACACGCACTTACACAAACTGACAGTCACTTACACGAACTTACACGTACTTACGCATACTTACACGTACTTACACGCACTTACACGGACTTATACGCACTTACACACACTTACACGTACTTACACGAACTTACACGCACTTACACGTATGTACACACACTTACATGTACTTACATGCACTTACAGGTGCTTACACGCACATACAAGCACTTATCTGCACTCATATGCACTTACTTCCACTAACAAATACTTACACGTACTTACAGGCACTTAAACGAACTTACACACACTTATACGTACTTACACGTACGTACACGCACTTACACATACTCACAGGAACTTACATGTACTTACACAAAATTACACGTACTTATACGCACTTACACGCACTTACACGCACTTACACGCACTTACACGTACTTTCTTGCACTTACACGCATTTACACGCACTTTCACGCACTTATAAGTACTTACACGCACTTACACAAACTTATACAAACTTACACGCAATTACACACACTTACACGTACTTACATGCACTAACACATACATATACGCACTTACACGCATTAACACACACTTACACAAACTTACACACACTTACACACACTTACACGCACGTACACACACTTACATGCACTTACACGCACTTATACATACGTACACGCACTCACACGTACTTACACACACTTACACGCACTTATACATACTTACACACACTTACACATACTTACACGCACTTACACGCACTTACATGCACTAACACGCACTTACACACACTTATACGTACTTACACGTACTTACACGCACTTACATACACTTACATGCATTTACATGCACTTACACATACTTACACGCACTTATACGCACTGTCACTCACTTTTAGCACTTACACACACTTACACGCACTTACACAAACGTACACGTACTTACNAACTTACACGCACTTACACACACTTACACGCACTTACATGCACTAACACATACTTACACGCACTTACACGCATTAACACACACTTACACAAACTTACACACACTTACACACACTTACACGCACGTACACACACTTACATGCACTTACACGCACTTATACATACGTACACGCACTCACACGTACTTACACACACTTACACGCACTTATACATACTTACACACACTTAGATATACTTACACGCACTTACACGCACTTACATGCACTAACACGCACTTACACACACTTATACGTACTTATACGTACTTACACGCACTTACATACACTTACATGCATTTACATGCACTGACACATACTTACACGCACTTATACGCACTGTCACTCACTTTTAGCACTTACACACACTTACACGCACTTACACAAACGTACACGTACTTACACACACTTACACTCCATTACACGAACTTAAACCGCACTTACACGCACTTGTATGCCCTTACACGCTCTTACATGCACTCACACGCACTAACACGCACTTACACACACATACACGCACTTTCATGCACTTACACACACTTATACACACTTACACGCACTTACTCACACACACACACACTTATACGCACTTACAGGCACTTACATGCACTTTCACACACTTACACGAACTTACAGTCACTTGCATAAACTTACACATACTTACATGCACTTACACGCACTTACATGCACTTACACGCATTTATACACACTTATACGCACTTACACGTACTTACACGCACTTACATGTACTTACACGCACTTACACCAACTGACAGTCACTTACACGAACTTACACGTACTCACACGTACTTACACGTACTTACACGCACTTACACGCACTTACACGCACTTAAACACACTTACACACACTTACACGTACTTACACATACTTGCACGTACTTACACGCACTTACACTCACTTACACACACTTACACACACTTTCACACATTTACACGTACTTATACACACTTACACGCACTTACACGTACTTACTTGTACTTACACATACTTACACATACTTACATGCACTTACACATACTTACACGCACTTACACACACTTACACGCACTTACACGCACTTACACGCATTTACACGCACTTACACACACTCACAGGAACTTACATGCACTTACACGAACTTACACGTACTTATACGCACTTACACACACTTATACGCACTTACACGCACGTTCTTGCACTTACACATTCTTAAACGCACTTACACGCACTTACACGGATTTACACGCACTTACACACACTCACAGGCACTTACATGCACTTACACGCACTTACATGCACTTACACGTACTTACACGTACTTATACGCACTTACACACACTTACACGTACTTACACGCACTTACACGCACTTACACGCATTTACACGCACTTACACACACTCACAGGAACTTACATGCACTTACACGAACTTACACGTACTTATACGCACTTACACACACTTACACGCACTTACACGCACGTTCTTGCACTTACACATTCTTAAACGCACTTACACGCACTTACACGAACTTACACGCATTTACACACACTTTCACCCACATACACGCACTTACACACACTGACACGTACTTACATACACTTACACGCACTTACACATACTTACACATACTTACACGCACTCACACGCACTCACATGCACTTACACGCACTTATACGCATTAATACGCACTTATACACACTTACACGTACTTACATACACTTATACATACTTACATATACTAACACGCACTTACACGTACTTACACACACTTACACGTGCTTGCACGCACTTACACACACTTACATGCACTTACATGCACTTACATGCACTTACGCGTACTTACACACACTTACACGCTTTTACACGCACTAATATACACGTACACACACTTACACACACTTATACACACTTATACACACTTACACTTACACGCACTTACATGCACTTACACATACGTATACACATTTCTACGCACTTATACGCACTTACACAAACTTACACGCACTTAAACCACACTTACATGCACTTACATGCACTTACACGGACTTTAACGCACTTATACACACTTATATGTACTTACACACACTTACAGGCACCTACATGCACCTACACACACTTACACGTACTTACATGCTCTTACACGCACTTACAGATACTTACATGCAATAACACGCACTTATACGTACTGGCACACTTACATGCACTTGTGCCCACTTACACATACTTACACACACTTACACACACATACACACACTTACACGTACTTACACATACTTACACGAACATACACAAAGTTACATCCACTTAAACTGCACTTATACGCACTTACACGTACTTACATGCTCTTACACGCACTTACAGATACTTACATGCAATAACACGCACTTATACGTACTGGTACACTTACATGCACTTGTGCCCACTTACACATACTTACACACACTTACACGTACTTATACACACTTACACGCACTTACATGCATTTACACACACTTACACGCACTTATACATACGTACACGCACTCACATGCACTTACACGCACTTAGACGCACTTACACACACTTAGATGTACTTACACGTACTTACATACACTTACACGCACGTACACACACTTACATGCACTTACATGCACTTACGCGTACTTACACACACTTACACGCTTTTACACGCACTAATATACACGTACACACACTTACACACACTTATATGCTTTTACACACACCTATACGCACTAACACGCACTTACACGCACTTATATGCACTTACAGACACTTACATGAATTTACTTACACACACTTACACAAACGTACATTCACTTACACATACGTACACGTAATTACACGCACTTACACGCACTCACACACACGTACACGCACTTACACGCACGTACTTTCTTGCTCTCACACGCACTTACACGCACTTATATGCACTTACAGACACTTACATGAATTTACTTACACACACTTACACAAACGTACATTCACTTACACATACGTACACGTAATTACACGCACTTACACGCACTCACACACACGTACACGCACTTACACGCACGTACTTTCTTGCTCTCACACGCACTTACACGCACTTATATGCACTTACAGACACTTACATGAATTTACTTACACACACTTACACAAACGTACATTCACTTACACATACGTACACGTAATTACACGCACTTACACGCACTCACACACACGTACACGCACTTACACGCACGTACTTTCTTGCTCTCACACGCACTTACACGCACTTATATGCACTTACAGACACTTACATGAATTTACTTACACACACTTACACAAACGTACATTCACTTACACATACGTACACGTAATTACACGCACTTACACGCACTCACACACACGTACACGCACTTACACGCACGTACTTTCTTGCTCTCACACGCACTTACACGCACTTATATGCACTTACAGACACTTACATGAATTTACTTACACACACTTACACAAACGTACATTCACTTACACATACGTACACGTAATTACACGCACTTACACGCACTCACACACACGTACACGCACTTACACGCACGTACTTTCTTGCTCTCACACGCACTTACACGCACTTATATGCACTTACAGACACTTACATGAATTTACTTACACACACTTACACAAACGTACATTCACTTACACATACGTACACGTAATTACACGCACTTACACGCACTCACACACACGTACACGCACTTACACGCACGTACTTTCTTGCTCTCACACGCACTTACACGCACTTATATGCACTTACAGACACTTACATGAATTTACTTACACACACTTACACAAACGTACATTCACTTACACATACGTACACGTAATTACACGCACTTACACGCACTCACACACACGTACACGCACTTACACGCACGTACTTTCTTGCTCTCACACGCACTTACACGCACTTATATGCACTTACAGACACTTACATGAATTTACTTACACACACTTACACAAACGTACATTCACTTACACATACGTACACGTAATTACACGCACTTACACGCACTCACACACACGTACACGCACTTACACGCACGTACTTTCTTGCTCTCACACGCACTTACACGCACTTATATGCACTTACAGACACTTACATGAATTTACTTACACACACTTACACAAACGTACATTCACTTACACATACGTACACGTAATTACACGCACTTACACGCACTCACACACACGTACACGCACTTACACGCACGTACTTTCTTGCTCTCACACGCACTTACACGCACTTATATGCACTTACAGACACTTACATGAATTTACTTACACACACTTACACAAACGTACATTCACTTACACATACGTACACGTAATTACACGCACTTACACGCACTCACACACACGTACACGCACTTACACGCACGTACTTTCTTGCTCTCACACGCACTTACACGCACTTATATGCACTTACAGACACTTACATGAATTTACTTACACACACTTACACAAACGTACATTCACTTACACATACGTACACGTAATTACACGCACTTACACGCACTCACACACACGTACACGCACTTACACGCACGTACTTTCTTGCTCTCACACGCACTTACACGCACTTATATGCACTTACAGACACTTACATGAATTTACTTACACACACTTACACAAACGTACATTCACTTACACATACGTACACGTAATTACACGCACTTACACGCACTCACACACACGTACACGCACTTACACGCACGTACTTTCTTGCTCTCACACGCACTTACACGCACTTATATGCACTTACAGACACTTACATGAATTTACTTACACACACTTACACAAACGTACATTCACTTACACATACGTACACGTAATTACACGCACTTACACGCACTCACACACACGTACACGCACTTACACGCACGTACTTTCTTGCTCTCACACGCACTTACACGCACTTATATGCACTTACAGACACTTACATGAATTTACTTACACACACTTACACAAACGTACATTCACTTACACATACGTACACGTAATTACACGCACTTACACGCACTCACACACACGTACACGCACTTACACGCACGTACTTTCTTGCTCTCACACGCACTTACACGCACTTATATGCACTTACAGACACTTACATGAATTTACTTACACACACTTACACAAACGTACATTCACTTACACATACGTACACGTAATTACACGCACTTACACGCACTCACACACACGTACACGCACTTACACGCACGTACTTTCTTGCTCTCACACGCACTTACACGCACTTATATGCACTTACAGACACTTACATGAATTTACTTACACACACTTACACAAACGTACATTCACTTACACATACGTACACGTAATTACACGCACTTACACGCACTCACACACACGTACACGCACTTACACGCACGTACTTTCTTGCTCTCACACGCACTTACACGCACTTATATGCACTTACAGACACTTACATGAATTTACTTACACACACTTACACAAACGTACATTCACTTACACATACGTACACGTAATTACACGCACTTACACGCACTCACACACACGTACACGCACTTACACGCACGTACTTTCTTGCTCTCACACGCACTTACACGCACTTATATGCACTTACAGACACTTACATGAATTTACTTACACACACTTACACAAACGTACATTCACTTACACATACGTACACGTAATTACACGCACTTACACGCACTCACACACACGTACACGCACTTACACGCACGTACTTTCTTGCTCTCACACGCACTTACACGCACTTATATGCACTTACAGACACTTACATGAATTTACTTACACACACTTACACAAACGTACATTCACTTACACATACGTACACGTAATTACACGCACTTACACGCACTCACACACACGTACACGCACTTACACGCACGTACTTTCTTGCTCTCACACGCACTTACACGCACTTATATGCACTTACAGACACTTACATGAATTTACTTACACACACTTACACAAACGTACATTCACTTACACATACGTACACGTAATTACACGCACTTACACGCACTCACACACACGTACACGCACTTACACGCACGTACTTTCTTGCTCTCACACGCACTTACACGCACTTACATGCACTTACATATACTTACACACACTTACACACACTTACATACACTTACACAAACTTACACGTACTTACACGCACTTACATACACTTACACAAACTTACATGCACTTACACGCACTTACACATACTTATACACACTTACACGCACTTACACGCACTTACACGCACTTATATGCACATACATGCTCTCACACGCTCTTGCACGCTCTTACACGTACTTATTCATACTTACATGCACTTACATGCACTTACACGTACTTACACATACTTTCACGCATTTAGACGCACTTCCACAAACTTACACGCACTTACATGCACTTACACACACTTACACGCACTTACACGTACTGAAACACACTTACACGCACTTACACGCACTTTGACATACTTACACGTACTCACACGTACTCACACATACGTACACGCACTTACACGCACGTATACGCCCTTCCATGCACTTATTCATACTTACATGTACTTACACATACTTACACGCACTTACATGCACTTATACGCAGTTACACACACTTACATGCACTTACACGTACTTACATGCACTTACACGCACTTACATGCACTTACACGCATTTACACACACTTACACACACTTATATGCTTTTACACACACCTATACGCACTAACACGCACTTACACCCACTTACACGCACTTACATGCACTTACACGCACTTACACGCACTTACACATAGGCATGAGAATCCGGATATATTCGTCCCTTTTTGGAGGTATCCGCAATCCGGATATATTCACCAGTCAGGTATCCACTATCCGGATAGTTGCCTCGAATATTCGGATACTTACGGATACTTGCGGATACTTGCACTATCCGGAAAGTTCAACGGATAGAATACGGATACATCCGGATACTTGTATGGATACCAGCGGATAGCTCCGGATACTCACGGACACCTTCAGAAAAAGCCACATATCTCCAGCTGATATCCACATCCGGATACATCCGGATGTATCCGGATATCCTTCTAAGTTGTTTTCCAGGTATTATCCGCTATCCGGATACTGGACGGATAGTGCGGATACCCCGGATAGCGGATATTNCACTTACACGCACTTACATGCACTTACACGCACTTACACGCACTTACACATAGGCATGAGAATCCGGATATATTCGTCCCTTTTTGGAGGTATCCGCAATCCGGATATATTCACCAGTCAGGTATCCACTATCCGGATAGTTGCCTCGAATATTCGGATACTTACGGATACTTGCGGATACTTGCACTATCCGGAAAGTTCAACGGATAGAATACGGATACATCCGGATACTTGTATGGATACCAGCGGATAGCTCCGGATACTCACGGACACCTTCAGAAAAAGCCACATATATCCAGCTGATATCCACATCTGGATACATCTCGATGTATCCGGATATCCTTCTAAGTTGTTTTCCAGGTATTATCCGCTATCCGGATACTGGACGCATAGTGCGGATACCCCGGATAGCGGATATTTTTGTCTTATGCATACTTATACGCACTTTCACGATCTTACACACATTTCAAACACACTTACACGCACTTACATGCACTTACATACACTTACACGTACTTACACGCACTTAGACGCACTTACACACACTTAGATGTACTTACACGTACTTACATACACTTACACGCACTTACACGCACTTACACACACTTACATGAACTTAAACTGCACTTACACGCACTTACATGCACTTACATGCACTTACATGCACTTACACGCACTTTTAACACTTACACGCACTAACACGCACTTACACGCACTTATACGTACTTACACGCACTTACACGCACTTACACATACTTACACGTACTTACACGCACTTACACCCACTTACATGAGATTAAACTGCACTTACACACATTTACATGCACTTACACGCTCTTGCACGTACTCACACGTACTAAAATGCACTTACACGCACTAATACATACATACATGCACTTACACGCACTTACACGCACTTACACGCACTTACACATACTTACACGCACTTACACACACTTACACATAATTACACACACTTACACGTACTTACACACACTTACACAAACTTACATTCACTTACACAAAGTAACACATACTTACACGCACTTACACGTACTTACACGCACTTACATGTAATTAAACGCACTTTCATGCACTTACACACACTTACACGCACTTACACACACTTACACGCACTTAAGCGCACTTTCACGCACTTACACGCACTTATACACACTTACACAAACTTACATTTGCTTACACGAACTTACACATACTTATGCGTACTTACACACTTACACGTACTTACACGCACTTACATGCACTTACACACACTTACATACACTTATACGTACTAACACACACTTACACGTATCTACACCACACTTATACGCACTTACACACACTTGCATGCACTTATACGCACTTACACTCACTTATACGCACTTATACACACTTATACGCACTTACACGCACTTACATGCACTTACATGCACTTAGACGCACTTACACATACTTACACGCACTTACACGCACTTACACGCACGTACACGCACTTACACGTACTTACACGCACTTATACGTACGTACACGCACTTATATGCACTTACAGACACTTACATGAATGTACTTACACACACTTACACAAACGTACATTCACTTACACATACGTACACGTAATTACACGCACTTACACGCACTTACACATACTTACACGCATTTACACACACTTATATGCACTTACACGCACTTACACATACTTACACGCACTTACACGTACGTACACGCACTTATATGCACTTACAGACACTTACATGAATGTACTTACACACACTTACACAAACGTACATTCACTTACACATACGTACACGTAATTACACGCACTTACACGCACTTACACATACTTACACGCATTTACACACACTTATATGCACTTACACGCACTTACACACACTTTTACGCACTTACACGCACTTATACTCACTAACACGCACTTACACGAACAGACAGTCACTTACACAAACTTACACGTACTTACGCATACTTAGACGTACTTACACGCACTTACACGGACTTACACACACTTACACACACTTACACGCACTTACACAAACTTACACGCACTTACACGTATGTACACGCACTTACATGTACTTACATGCACTTATACGCACTTACACGTGCTTTCACGCACATACACGTACTTATATGCACTTACATGCACTTACTTGCACTAACAAATACTTACACGCACTTACAGGCACTTAACAAACTTACACACACTTACACGCACTTACACGCACGTACACGCACTTACACACACTCACAGGAACTTACATGCACTTACACAAGCTTACACGTACTTAAATGCACTTACACGCACTTACACGCACTTACACGTACTTTCTTGCACCTACACGCATTTACACGCACTTTCACGCACTTCTAAGTACTTACACGCACTTACACACACTTATACAAACTTACACGCACTTACACACACTTACACACACTTACATGCACTAACACATACTTACACGCACTTACACGCATTAACACACACTTACTTAAACTTACACACACTTACATACACTTACACGCACGTACACACACTTACATGCACTTACACGCACTTATACATACGTACACGCACTCACATGCACTTACACACACTTACACGCACTTATACATACTTATACACACTTACACATACTTACACGCACTTACACGCACTTACATGCACTAACACGCACTTACACACACTTATACGTACTTACACGTACTTACACACACTTACATACAATTACATGCACTTACATGCACTTACACGCACTTACATGCACTAACACGCACTTACACACACTTATACGTACTTACACGTACTTACACACACTTACATACAATTACATGCACTTACATGCACTTACACATACTTACACGCACTTACACGCACTCTCACTCACTTTTAGAACTTACACACACTTACACGCACTTACACAAATGTACACGTACTCTCACACACTTACACTCACTTACACGAACTTAAACCGCACTTACACGCACTTGTATGCCCTTACACGCTCTTACATGCACTCACACGCACTAACACGTACTTACACACACTTACACGCACTTGTATGCCCTTACACGCTCTTACATGCACTCACACGCACTAACACGTACTTACACACACGTACACGCACTTTCATGCACTTACACACACTTATACACACTTACACGCACTTACATACACACGCACTTTTACGCACTTACACACACTTACATGCACTTTCACACACTTACACGAACTTTCATTCACTTACATAAACTTACACATACTTACATGCACTTACACGCACTTACATGCACTTACACGCATTTACACACACTTATACGCACTTACACGTACTTACACGCACTTACATGTACTTACACGCACTTACACGAACTGACAGTCACTTACACAAACTTACACGTACTCACACGTACTTACACGTACTTACACGTACTTACACGCACTTACACGCACTTACACGCACTTAAAAACACTTACACACACTTACACGTACTTACACATACTTGCACGCACTTACACACACTTACACGCACTTACACACACTTATACACACTTTCACACATTTACACGTACTTACACACACTTATACGCACATACACGTACTCACTTGTACTTACACGTACTTACACATACTTACATAGACTTACACGCACTTACACACACTTACACACACATACACACACTTACACGCACTTACACGCATTTACACGCACTTACACACACTCACAGGAACTTACATGAACTTACACGAACTTACACGTACTTATACGCACTTACACACACTTACACGCACTTACACGCACGTTCTTGCACTTACACATACTTAAACGCACTTACACGCACTTACACACACTTACACGCACTTACACGCACGTTCTTGCACTTACACATACTTAAACGCACTTACACGCACTTACACAAACTTACACGCATTTACACACACTTTCACGCACATACACCCACTTACACACACTAACATGTACTTACATACACTTACACGCACTTACACATCCTTACAGATACTTACACGCACTCACACGCACTCACATACACTTACACGCACTTACACGCATTAATACGCACTTATACACACTTACACGTACTTACACATACTTATACGTACTTACATATACTAACACGCACTTACACGTACTTACACACACTTACACGTACTTGCACGCACTTACACACACTTACATGCACTTACATGCACTTACATGCACTTACACGTACTTACACACACTTACACGTACTTGCACGCACTTACACACACTTACATGCACTTACATGCACTTACATGCACTTACACGTACTTACACACACTTACACGCTTTTACACGGACTAGTATACAGGTACACACACTTACACACACTTGCACACACTTATACACACTTACACTTACACGCACTTACATGCACTTACACATACGTATACACATTTATACGCACCTATACGCACTTACACAAACTTACACATACTTAAACCACACTTACATGCACTTACATGAACTTACATGCACTTAAACACACTTATACACACTTATATGTACTTACACACACTTACAGGAACCTACATGCACCTACACACACTTACACGTACTTACATGCTCTTACACGCACTTACAGATACTTACATGCACTAACACGCACTTATACGTACTGGCACACACTTACATGCACTTATACGCACTTACACATACTTACACACACTTACACACACATACACACACTTACACGTACTTACACGTACTTACACGAACATACACAAAGTTACATCCACTTAAACTGCACTTATACGCACTTACACGTACATAAACACACTTATATGCACTTACATGCACTTACACGCACTTACACGAACTTAAACCGCACTTACATGCACTTACACACGCTTACAAGCACTTACAGTCACTTACATGCACTTACACGCACTTACACGAACTTACACGTACTTACACACACTTACACGCACTTACATCCACTTACACACACTTACACCCACTTACACACACTTACATGCACTTACACGTACTTACACGCAATTAGTTGCACTTACACGCACTTACACCCACTTACACGCACTTACACGCACTTACACGCACTTACACGTGCTTGCATGCACTTACACGTACTTACACGCACTTACTTGCACTTACACGTACTTACACGTACTTACACGTACGTACACGCACTTACATGCACTTATACACACTTACACATACTTACATGCACTTACACGTACTTACACGTACTTACACGTACGTACACGCACTTACATGCACTTATACACACTTACACATACTTACATGCACTTACATGCACTTACACGCACTTACACGAACTTAAACTGTACTTACACGCACTTACACGCACTTATACGTACTTATACGTACTTAGACACACTTATACGCACTTATACGCACTTACACGCACTTACACGTACTTACACGCACTTACACGCACTTACACGCACTTACACGCACTTACACGCACATACTTTCTTGCACTTACACGGACTTACACGCACTTACATGCACTTACATGTACTTACACGCACTTACACACACTTACATATACTTACACAAACTTACACGTACTTACACGCACTTACATACACTTACACGAACTTACATGCACTTCCATGCACTTACACATACTTATACACACTTACACGCACTTACACGCACTTGTACGCACATACATGCTCTCACACGCTCTTGCACGCTCTTACACGCACTTATTCATACTTACATGCACTTACATGCACTAACACGCACTTACACGTACTTTCACGCATTTACACGCACTTACACAAACTTACACGCACTTACATGCACTTACACACACTTACACGCACTTACACGTACTGACACACACTTACACGCACTTACACGCACTTACACGCACTTACACAAACTTACACGCACTTACATGCACTTACACACACTTACACGCACTTACACGTACTGACACACACTTACACGCACTTACACGCACTTTTACATACTTACACGTACTCACACGTACTCACACATACTTATACGCACTTACACGCACTTACACGCACGTATACGCCCTTCCATGCACTTACACGCACTTATACACATACTTACACGCACTTACACGCACTTATACGCAGTTACACGCACTTACATGCACTTACACGCACTTACATGCACTTACACGCACTTACATGCACTTACACGCATTTACACACACTTACACACACTTATATGCTTTTACACACACCTACACACACTAACACGCACTTATACCCACTTACACGCACTTACATGCACTTACACGCACTTACACGCACTTACACATAGGCATGAGAATCCGGATATATTCGTCCCTTTTTGGAGGTATCCGCAATCCGGATATATTCACCAGTCAGGTATCCACTATCCGGATAGTTGCCTTGAATATCTGGATACTTACGGATACTTGCGGATACTTGCACTATCCGGAAAGTTCAACGGATAGAATACGGATACATCCGGATACTTGTATGGATACCAGCGGATAGCTCCAGATACTCACGGACACCTTCAGAAAAAGCCACATATCTCCAGCTGATATCCACATCCGGATACATTCGGATGTATCCGGATATCCTTCTAAGTTGTTTTCCAGGTATTATCCGCTATCCGGATACTGGACGGATAGTGCGGATACCCCGGATAGCGGATATTTTTTTCTAATGCATACTTATACGCACTTTCACAATCTTACACACATTTCAAACACACTTACACGAACTTACATGCACTTACATACACTTACACGCACTTACACGCACTTAGACGCACTTACACACACTTAGATGTACTTACACGTGCTTACATACACTTACACGCACTTACACGCACTTACACACACTTACATGAACTTACACAAAACTACACCCACTTTAACTGCACTTACACGCACCTATACACACTTACACGCACTTACACATATGTGCATGCACTTACACGCACTTTCACACACTCACATGAATTTAAACTGCACTTACATGCACTTACATGCACTTACATGCACTTACATGCACTTACACACTTTTAGCACTTACACACACTTACACGCACTTACACGCACTTACACGTACTTACACGTACTTACACGCACTTACACATACTTACACGTACTTACACGCACTTACACTCACTTACATGAACTAAAAGTGCACTTGCACACATTTACATGCACTTACACGCTCTTACACGTACTCACACATACTAACACGCACTTACACGCACTTATACATACATACATGCACTTACATGCACTTACACACACTTACACGCACTTACACATACTTACACGCACTTATACGCACTTACACATACTTACACACACTTACACGTACTTACACACACTTACACAAACTTCCATTCACTTACACAAACTAACACATACTTACACGCACTTACACGTACTTACACACACTTACATGTACTTACACGCACTTTCATGCACTTACACACACTTACACGCACTTACACACACTTACATGCACTTACACGCACTTACACGCACTTACACGCACTTACACGCACTTACACAAACTTACATTCGCTTACACGAACTTACACATTCTTATACGTACTTACACACTTACACGTACTTACAAGCACTTACATGCACTTACATGCACTTACTTGTGCTTACACGTACTTACACACACTTACACACACTTCCATGCACTTACACGTACTTACACACACTAACATGCACTTGCACACACTTACACATACTTATACGTACTTACATGTACTTACACACACGTACACGTACTTATACACACTTATACACACTTACAGACACTTACATGTACTTACATGCACTTACACGCACTTACATGCACTTATAGGAACTTACACATACTTACACGAACTAACACATACTTACACACGCTTACACGTACTTACACGCACTTACATGCACGTACACGCAGTTACACGCACTTACACGCACTTACACGAACTTACACGTACTTACACATACTTACACGCACTTTCTTACACTTCAACGTACTTACACGCACTTACACGTACTTACACACACTTACACGTACTTACACGTACTTTCATGAACTTACAGGCACTTACACGCACTTACATGCATATACACACACTTACATGCACTTACACGGACTTATACACACTTACACACTCTTACACGCTCTGATACGACCTTACACGCACTTACACATAATTACATGCACTGACACGTACTTACACAAACGTACACGCACTTACACATACTGACACGTACTTACACACACTTACATGCACTTCTACAATCTTACACGTACTTACACACACTTACACACACGTACACGCACTTACACGCACTTACACGCACTTACATGCACTTACACGCACTTACATGCACCTACACGCACTTACATGCACTTACACATACTTACACATAGTTATACGCTTTTACACACAATTACACGCACTAACACGCACTAACACATACTTACACATACTTACACGCACTTACACGCACTTACACGTACTTACACGCACTTACACGCACTTACACATACTTGTACGTACTTACACGCACTTACACAAACTTACACACGCTTAAACCACAGTTACACGCACTTATATGCACTTACACGCACTTACATGCACTTACACGTACTTACACACACTTACACACACTTACACACACTTACACGCACTTACACGCACTTACACGTACTTACACGCACTTACACGCACTTACACGCACTTACATGCACTTACACGTACTTACACACACTTACACACACTTACACACACTTACACGCACTTACACGCACTTACACGTACTTACACGCACTTACACGCACTTACACGCACTTACATGCACTTACACGTACTTACACACACTTACACACACTTACACACACTTACACGCACTTACACGCACTAACACATACTTACACATACTTACACGCACTTACACGCACTTACACGTACTTACACGCACTTACACGCACTTACACATACTTGTACGTACTTACACGCACTTACACAAACTTACACACGCTTAAACCACAGTTACACGCACTTATATGCACTTACACGCACTTACATGCACTTACACGTACTTACACACACTTACACACACTTACACACACTTACATGCACTTACACACACTTACACGCACTTACATGCACTTAGACATACTTATACGTACTTACATGCACTTACACACACTTACACGCACCTACACGCACCTATATGCACTTACACGCACTTACATGTACTTACACGTACTTACATAAACATACACACACATACACACACTAACACATACTTGCACGCACTTACACACACTTAGACGTACTTACATGCACTTACGCGCACTTACGCGTACTTAGTTACACTAACACTCACTTACACGCACTTATACGCACTTACCCGCACTTATACAAACTTACACGAAGATACACCCACTTAAACTGCACCTACACGTACTTACACGCACTTTGACGCACGTATACACACTTACACACACTTACACGCACTTACACGCACTTATACGAACTTAAACCGCACTTACACGCACTTACTCACACTTATATGCATTTACACGCACTTACACATAGTTACACGCACTTACATAAACTTACACGTACTTACACGCACTTACATGTACTTACAGGCACTTACTCGCACTTACGTGTACTTACACACACTTACACGTACTTACACACACTTACACGCACTTACACACATACCTATATGCACTTACATGCACTTACATGCACTTACACGCACTTACATGTACTTATACACACTAACGTGCTTTTACACACACTTATACGCACTAACAGACAATTACACGCACTTATACGCACTTACACATACTTACACGTACTTACACACACTTACACGTACTTACACATGCTTACACGCACTTACACACACTTCTACATACTAACATGCACTTACACGAACTTACACGTACTTACACCACACTTACATGCACTTACACATACTTACACGCACTTACACGCACTTACATGCACTTACACGCGCTTACACGCACTTAGACCCACTTACACGCACTTACACGCACTTATATACACTTACATGCACTTACACGCACTTACATGTACTTACACGCACTTACATGCACTTACACACACTTACACACACTTACACAAACTTACACGTACTTACACGCACTTACACACACTTACACGAACTTACATGCACTTACACACACTTACACACACTTACACAAACTTACACGTACTTACACGCACTTACACACACTTACACGAACTTACATGCACTTACACACACTTACATATACTTACACACACTTACACGTACTTACACACACTTATACACACTTACACACTCTCACACGCTCTTGCATGCTCTTACATGCACTTATACATACTTACTTGCACTTACATGCACTTACACGCACTTACACGTACTTTCACGCATTTACACGCACTTACACAAACTTACACACACTTACATGCACTTACACACACTTACACACACTTACACATACCGACACACACTTACACGCACTTATACACACTTACACGCACTTACACATACTTACCCGTACTCACACACACTCACACGCACTTATACGCACTTACACGCACTTATACGCACTTATACGCCTTTACATGCACTTATTCATACTTACATGCACTTACACATACTTACACACACTTACACGCACGTATACGCACTTACACGCACTTACATGCACTTACACGCACTTACACGCACTTACATGCACTTACACACACTTACACACACTTACACACACTTACACGCACTAACACGCACTTACACCCACTTACACGCACATACATGCACTTACACACACTTACACATAGGCATGAGAATCTGGATATATTCATCCCTTTTTGGAGGTATCCGCAATCCGGATGTATTCACCAGTCAGGTATCCGCTATCCGGATAGTTGCCTCAAATATCCAGATACTTACGGATACTTGCGGATACTTTCACTATCCGGAAAGTTCAACGGATAGAAGTACGGATACATCCGGATACTTGTATGGATACCACCGTATACCTCCGGATACTCACCAACACCTTCAGAAAAAGCCACATATATCCAGCTGATATTCACATCCGGATACATCCGGATGTATCCGGATATCCTTCTAAGTTATTTTCCAGGGACTATCCGCTATACGGATACTGGACGGATAGTGCGGATACCCCGGATAGCGGATATTGTTTTTTCATGCATACGTATACGCACTTACACGATCTTACACACTTCAAACACACTTACATGCACTTACATGCACTTACATGCATTTACACCACACTTACACGCACTTACACGTACTTGCATGCACTTATACCCACTTATACGCACTTACACTTACTTATACGAACTTATACGCACTTATACATACTTAAACGCACTTACATCCACTTACATGCACTTAGACGCACTTACACATAGTTACGCACACTTACACGCACTTACACGTACTTACACATACTTACACACACTTTCTTGCACTAGCATGCACTTACACGCACTTACAGGCACTTACACGCACTTACGCACACTTACACACACTTACACAAACTTACACGTACTTACACGCACTTACACACACTTACACAATCTTACATGCACTTACACGCACTTACACATACTTACACACACTTACACGCACTTACACGCACTTATACGCACTTACATGCTCTCACACGCTCTTGCATGCTCTTACACGCACTTATACATACTTACTTGAACTTACATGCACTTACACGCACTTACATGCACTTTCACGCATTTACACGCACTTACACAAACTTACACGCACTTACATGCACTTACACACACTTATACGCACTTACACATACTGACACACACTTACACGCACTTACACGCACTTACACGCACTTACATGCACTTACACACACTTATACGCACTTACACATACTGACACACACTTACACGCACTTACACGCACTTACACACACTTACACATACTTACACGCACTCACACGCACTCACACGCACTTACACGCACTTACACGCACTTACACGTACTTATACGCCCTTACATGCACTTATTCATACTTACATGCACTTATACATACTTACAGGCACTTACAGGCACGTATACGCACTTACACGCACTTACACGCACTTACACGCACTTACATGCACTTACACGCACTTACATGCACTTACACGTACTTCCACACATTTACATACACTTATACGCTTTTATACACACTTACACGCACTAACACGCACTTACATCCACTTACATGCACCTACATGTACTTACACGCACTTACATCCACTTCCACATAGGCATGAGAATCCGGATATATTCATCCCTTTTTTGGGGTATCCGCAATTCTGATATAATCACCAGTCAGGTATCCGCTATCCGGATAGTTGCCTCAAATATCCGGATACTTACGGATACTTGCGGATACTTTCACTATCCGGAAAGTTCAACGGATAGAAGTACGGATGCATCCGGATACTTGTATGGATACCAGCGTATACCTCCGGATACTCACCGACACCTTCAGAAAAGGCCACATATCTCCAGCTGATATCCACATCCGGATACATCCGGATGTATCCTCATATCCTTCTCAGTTATTTTCCAGGGACTATCCGCTATCCGGATACTGGACGGATAGTGCGGATACCCCGGATAGCAGATATTGTTTTCTCATGCATACGTATACGCACTTACACGATCTTACACACACTTCAAACAAACTTACACGCACTTACATGCACTTACATGCACTTACACGTACTTACACACACTTAGACGCACTTAGACGCACTTACACGCACTTACACGTACTTACACACACTTACACGCACCTACACGCACTTACACACACTTACATGAACTTGCACAAAACTACACCCACTTTAACTGTACTTACACGCACCTACACACACTTACACACACTTACACATACTTACACGCACTTATACGCACTTACACACACTAACATGAATTTAAACTGCACTTACACACGCTTACATACACTTACACGTACTTACATGCACTTACACGCACTTTTAGCACTTACACACACTTACACGTACTTACACGCACTTACACGTACTTACACGCACTTACACACACTTACACATACTTACACGCACTTATACGCACTTACACACACTAACATGAATTTAAACTGCACTTACACACGCTTACATACACTTACACGTACTTACATGCACTTACACGCACTTTTAGCACTTACACACACTTACACGTACTTACACGCACTTACACGTACTTACACGCACTTACACACACTTACACACACTTAGACGTACTTACACGCACTTACACTCATTTACACAAACTTAAACTACACTTACACACACTTACATGCACTTACATGCTCTTACACGTACTCACACGTACTAACACGCACGTACACGTACTTATACACACTTACATGCACTTACCCGCATTTACATGCACTTATACGCACTTACACATACTTACACGCACTTACACATGCTTACACGTACTTACACACACTTACATGCACTTACACACACTTACACGAACTTACATTCAATTACACGAACTTACACATACTTACACGTACTTACACATACTTACACGTACTTACACGCACTTACATGCACTTACATGCACTTAGACGTACTTACACGTACTTACACACACTTACACACACTTCCATGCACTTACACATACTTACACACACTAACATGCACTTACACACACTTACACGTACTTATACGTACTTACATGTACTTACACACGTGTACACGCACTTACACACACTTACACGCACTTGCACGCACTTACATGCACTTACACATACGTACACGCACTTATAGGAACTTACACATACTTACACGAACTAACACGTACTTACACGCGCTTACACATACTTACACGCACTTACATGCACGTAAACGCACTTACATGAAATTACACGCACTTACACATACTTATACATACGTATACGCACTTTCTTGTACTTACACGCACTTACACGCACTTACACGCACTTACACGCACTTACACGCACTTACACGAACTTACAGAAACTTACATGCACTTACACGCACATACACACACGTACATGCACTTACTCGCACTTACACACACTTACACACTCGTACACGCTCTGATACGACCTTACACAAACTTATACATAATTACATGCACTAACACGTACTTACATGCACTTACACATACTTACACGCATTTACACGTACTTACACAAATGTACACGTACTTACACATACTGACACGCATTTACACACACTTACATGCACTTATACAAACTTGTACGTACTTACACGCACTTACACATACTTACACACACTTATACGCACTTACACGCACTTACATGCACTTACACGTACTTACATGCACTTAGACGCACTTACATGCACTTACACACACTTACACGCACTTAAACGCTTTTACACACACTTACACGCACTAACACGCACTTACACATACTTACACGTACTCACACGCACTTACACGCACTTACACGTACTTACACGCATTTACACGTACTTACACAAATGTACACGTACTTACACATACTGACACGCATTTACACACACTTACATGCACTTATACAAACTTGTACGTACTTACACGCACTTACACGTACTTACACGCATTTACACGTACTTACACAAATGTACACGTACTTACACATACTGACACGCATTTACACACACTTACATGCACTTATACAAACTTGTACGTACTTACACGCACTTACACATACTTACACACACTTATACGCACTTACACGCACTTACATGCACTTACACGTACTTACATGCACTTAGACGCACTTACATGCACTTACACACACTTACACGCACTTAAACGCTTTTACACACACTTACACGCACTAACACGCGCTTACACATACTTACACGTACTTACACGCACTTACACGCACTTACACGTACTTACATGCACATACACGCACTTACACGTACTTGAATGTACTTACACGCACTTACACGAACTTACACACACTTAAACCACACTTACACGCACTTACATGCACTTACACGCACTTACATGCACTTACACATACTTACACAAACTTACACACACTTACACGTACTTACATGCACTTACACGCACTTATACGCACTTACATGCACTTACACACACTTACACATACCTACACGCACCTACACGCACTTACACGTACTTACATGTACTTACACGCACTTACATACACTTACACACACATACACACACCAACACATACTTGCACATACTTACACACACTTACACACACTTACACGCACTTACGCACACTTACGCGTACTTAGTTGCACTTACACTCACTTACACGCACTTATACGCACTTACACGCACGTGTACAAACTTACACAAAATTACACCCACTTAAACTGCACTTACACGCACTTACACGCACTTAGACAAACGTATACACACTTACACACACTTTCACGCAGTTACAGGCACTTACACGAACTTAAGCCGCACTTACACGCACTTACACACACCTATATGCACTTACACGCACTTACACGTATTTACACGCACTTACACAAACTTACACGTACTTACACGCACTTACACGCACTTCTACGCACTTACGTGCACTTACACGTAGTTACACGCACTTACTCACACTTACACGCACTTACACACATACTTACATGCACTTACATGCACGTACATATACTTACACGCACTTACATGTACTTACACATAGGTACACGCTTTTACACACACGTATACGCACTAACAGACACTTACACGTACTTATACACACTTACACGCACTTACACGCACTTACACACACTTACACGCACTTACACACACTTACATGCACTTACACACACTTCTACATACTAACATGCACTTACACATACTTACACGCACTTACACGCACTTACACACACTTACACGCACTTAGACGCAGTTACACGCACTTACACGCACTTATATGCACTTACATGTACTTACACTTACTTACACGTACTTACACGCACTTACACATACTTACACACACTTACACACACTTACACGTACCTACACGCACCTTTACACACTTACACGCACTTACACGCACTTACACACACTTACACGTACTTACACACACTTACACGCACTTACACACACTTACACGCACTTACACGCACTTACACGCACTTACACGCACTTACACACACTTACACATACTTACATACACTTACACGCACTTACATACACTTACACACACTTATACACACTTACATGCACTTACACACACTTACAAGCACTTACAAGCACTTATACGCACTTACACGTACTTACACGCTTTTGCATACACTAACACACACAAACACACACTTACACGCACTTACATGCACTTATATGCACTTATACGCACTTACACGATCTTACATACACTTCAAACACACTTACATGCACTTACATGCACTTACATGCATTTACACCACACTTACACGCACTTACACGTACTTGCATGCACTTATACGCACTTATACGCACTTACACTTACTTATACGCACTTATACGTACTTATACATACTTAAACGCACTTACATGCACTTAGACGCACTTACACATACTTACATACACTTACACGCACTTACACGCACTTACACATACTTACACACACTTTCTTGCAATTACACGCACTTACACGCACTTACGGGCACTTACACGCACTTACACACACTTACACACACTTACACAAACTTACACGTACTTACACGCACTTACACATACTTACACGAACTTACATGCACTTACATGCACTTACACATACTTACACACACTTACACGCACTTACACGCACTTGTACACACTTACACGCTCTCACACGCTCTTGCATGCTCTTACACGCACTTATACATACTTACTTGCACTTACATGCACTTACACGCACTTACATGCACTTTCACGCATTTACACGCACTTACACAAACTTACACGCACTTACACGCACTTATCACACACTTCTTGCACTTACATGCACTTACACGCACTTACATGCACTTTCACGCATTTACACGCACTTACACAAACTTACACGCACTTACATGCACTTACACACACTTATACGCATTTACACATACTGACACACACTTACACGCACTTACACGCACTTACACACACTTACACATACTTACACGCACTCACACGCACTCACACGCACTTACACGCACTTACACGCACTTACACGCACTTACACACACTTACACATACTTACACGCACTCACACGCACTCACACGCACTTACACGCACTTACACGCACTTACACGCACTTATACGCCCTTACATGCACTTATTCATACTTACATGCACATACACATACTTACTTGCACTTACACACACGTATACACACTTACACGCACTTACACGCACTTACACGCACTTACATGCACTTACACGCACTAACATGCACTTACACGTACTTCCACACACTTACACACACTTATACGCTTTCATACACACTTACACGCACTAACACGCACTTACACCCACTTACATGCACCTACATGTACTTACACGCACTTACACGCACTTACACATAGGCATGAGAATCCGGATATATTCATCCCTTTTTTGGGTTATCCGCAATCCCGATATATTCACCAATCAGGTATCCGCTATCCGGATAGTTGCCTCAAATATCCGGATACTTACGGATACTTGCGGATACTTTCACTATCCGGAAAGTTCAACGGATAGAAGTACGGATACATCCGGATACTTGTATGGATACCAGCGTATACCTCCGGATACTCACCGACACCTTCAGAAAAAGCCACATGTCTCCAGCTGATATCCACATCCGGATACATCCGGATGTATCCGGATATCCTTCTAAGTTATTTTCCAGGGACTATCCGGTATCCGGATACTGGACGGATAGTGCGGATGCCCCGGATAGCGGATATTGTTTTCTCGTGCATACGTATACGCACTTACACGACCTTATACACACTTCAAACACACTTACACGCACTTACATGCACTTCCATGCACTTACACGTAGTTACACGCACTTAGACGCACTTAGACGCACTTACACGCACTTACACGTACTTATATGCACTTATACGCACTTACACGCACTTACACACACTTACATGAACTTACACAAAACTACACCCACTTTAACTGCACTTACACGCACCTACACACACTTACACGCACTTACACATACTTACACGCACTTATATGCACTTACACACACTTACATGAATTTAAACTGCACTTACACACACTTATATGCACTTATACGTACTTATATGCACTTACATGCACTTTTAGCACTTACACACACTTACACGTACTTATACGTACTTACACGTACTTACACGCACTTACACACACTTATATGCACTTACATGCACTTTTAGCACTTACACACACTTACACGTACTTATACGTACTTACACGTACTTACACGCACTTACACACACTTACACAAACTTACACGTACTTACATGCACTTACACTCACTTACACGAACTTAAACTGCACTTACACACACACTTATATGCACATACATGCTCTTACACGTACTCACACATACTAACACACATGTACATGCACTTATACACACTTACATGCACTTACACGCATTTATATGCACTAACACGCACTTACACATACTTACACGCACTTACACGTACTTACATGTACTAACACGTACTTACATGAACTTACACACACTCACACGAACTTTCATTCACTTACACAAACTAACACGTACTTACACGCACTTATACGTACTTATACGCACTTACATGTACTTACATGCACTTTTATCCACTTACACAAACTTACACGCACTTACACGCACTTACCCACACTTACACGCACTTACACGCACTTACACGCACTTACACAAACTTACATTCAGTTACACAAACTTACACATACTTACACGTACTTACACACACTTACACGTACTTATATGCACTTACATGCACTTACATGCACTTACACGTACTTACACGTACTTACACACACTTACACACACTTACATGCACTTACACGTACTTACACACACTAACATGCACTTACACCCACTTACACGTACTTATGCGTACTTTTATGTACTTACACACACGTACACGCACTTACACATACTTACATGCACTCACACGCACTTACATGCACTTACACATACTTACACGCACTTACAGGAACTTATACATACTTACACAAACTAACACGTACTTACACGTGCTTACACATACTTATACGCACTTACATGCACGTAAACGCAGTTACACGCAGTTACACTCACTTATACGTACTTACACATACTTACACGCACTTTATTGCACTTACATGCACTTACACGCACTTACACGCACTTACACGCACTTACACGCACTTACACGCACTTACACGCACTTAAACGAACTTACAGGCACTTACATGCACTTACACGCACAAACACACACTCACATGCACTTATACGCACTTACATGCACTTACACACTCTTACACGCTCTGATACAACCTTACACGCACTTACACATAATTACATGCACTTACACGTACTTACATGCACTTACACACACTTACACGCAGTTACACATACTTACACAAACGTACACAAACTTACACATACTAACACGCACTTACGCACACTTACACGCACTTATACAAACTTATACGTACTTACATGCACTTACACACACTTACACGCACTTACACACACTTACACGCACTTACATGTACTTACACTTACTTACATGCACTTACATGCACTTACATGCACTTACACACACTTACATGCACTTATACGCTTGTACACACACTTACACGCACTAACACGTACTTACACATACTTACACGTACTTACACGCACTTACACACACTTACACATACTTATATGCACTTACACGTACTTACACGTACTTGAACGTACTTACACGCACTTACATGAACTTACACACACTTAAACCACACTTACACGCACTTACATGCACTTACACACACTTACATGCACTTATACATACTTACACACACTTACACACACTTACACGCACTTACATGCACTTACACGCACTTATACGCACTTACATGCACTTACACACACTTACATGCACTTATACATACTTACACACACTTACACACACTTACACGCACTTACATGCACTTACACGCACTTATACGCACTTACATGCACTTACACACACTTACACGCACCTACACGCACCTACACGCACTTACACGTACTTACATGTACTTACACGCACTTACATACACTTACACACACATACACACACTAACACGTACTTGCACACACTTACACACACTTACACACACTTACATGCACGTACGCGCACTTACGCGTACTTAGTTGCACTTACACTCACTTACACGCACTTATACGCACTTAAACGCACTTGTACGAACTTACACGAAATTACACCCACTTAAACTGCACTTACACGCACTTACACGCACTTAGACGCACTTATACACACTTACATACACTTACATG
>SZWC01001682.1:167088-201477 GCA_023375785.1 Penium margaritaceum
CAGGTACAAACAAGGTAGAATACTGGTGGCTTGGCACGGCTATTGTGCGCAATGCCTTGAAAAAGTTGGCATGTGCCACTGACCATGACCACAAAGTTTACCAAGTACCTTAAACGGCTATGAATCATAACACGAGTCAGCCACGGTCAGATTGTCCAATCACAGTGCAGATGTACTAGGCATGATCTTGCAGGTACAAACAAGGTAGAATACTGGTGGCTCGGTGTGGCGATCGTGCGCAATGCCTTTACAAAGTTTGCATGTGCCTTTGACCATGACCACAAAGTTTACCAAGTGACTTTAACTTCTACAAATCATAACACGAGTCAGCCACGGTCAGAGTACCCAATCACAGTGCACATCTAATATGCATGTCCTTGCAGGTGTAAACAGGGTAAGAAAACCGGTGGCTTGACACGGCTATTGTGCGCAATACCTTGACAAAGTTGGCATGTGCCACTGACCATGACCACAAAGTTCACCAAGTACATTAAACGGCTATTAATCATAACACGAGTCAGCCACGGTCAGAGTGTCCAATCACAGTGCAGATATACTAGGCATGACCTTGTAGATATAAACAAGGTAGAATACTGGTGGCTCGGCGTGGCTATTGTGCGCAATGCCTTGAAAAAGTTGGCATGTGCCAAAGACCATGACCACAAATGTATCCAAGTGACTTTAACTTGTATTGATCATAACACGAGTCATCCACGGTCAGAGTGTCCAATCATGGTGCAGATGTACTAGGCATGATCTTGCAGGTACAAACAAGATAGAATACTGGTGGCTTGGCACGGGTATTGTGCGCAATGCCTTTAAAAAGTTGGTATGTGCCACTGACCATGACCACGAAGTTTACCAAGTACCTTAAACAGCTATAAATCATAACACGAGTCAGCCACGGTCAGAGTGTCCAATCACAGTGCAGATGTACTAGGCATGATCTTATATGTACAAACACGGTAGAATACTGGTGGCTCGGTGTGGCTATTGTGCGCAATGCCTTGACAAAGTTGGCATGTGCCACTGACCATGACCACAAAGTTTACCAAGTAACTTTAACTTCTACGAATAGTAACACGAGTAAGCCACAGTCTGGGTACCCAATCACAGTTCAGATGTACTAGGCATGACCTTACAGGTATGAACAAGGTAAAAAACCGGTGGCTTGGCACGGCTATTGTGCGCAATGCCTTGAAAAAGTTGGCAAGTGCCACTGACCATGACCACAAAGTTTACCAAGTACCTTAAACGGCTATGAATCATAACACGAGTCAGACACGGTCAGAGTATTCTACCTTATTTATCCTTGCAAGGTCATGCCTAGTACATCTGCACTGTGATAAGACACTCTGACCGTGGCTGACTCGTGTTATGATAAATAGAAGTAAAAGTCACTTGGATACATTTGTGGTCATGGTCAGTGGCTCATGCCAACTTTGTCAAGGTATTGCACACAATAGCCACACCGAGCCACCAGTATTCTACCTTGTTTATACCTATATGGTCATGCCTGGTATATCTGCACTGTGATTAGAACCAATGACCTTGGCTGACTCGTGTTATGATTCATAGTCGTTCAAGGTACTTGGTAAACTTTGTGGTCATGGTCAGTGGCACATGCCAACGTAGTCAAGGCCTTGCCCACAGTAGTTATACCAAGCCACCAGTATTCTACCTTGTTTATACCTGCAAGGTCATGCTCAGTATATCTGCACTGTGATTGGACACTCTGACCGTGGCTGACTCGTGTTATGATCCATAGCCGTTTAAGGTGTTTGGTAACCTTTGTGGTCATGGTTAGTGGCACATGCCAACTTTGTCANCTGCTCCTCTGCTAGGACACGGACCAAGGCAGTGCCTTCCGAACCTTCCAGCCCACGACTCCAAGGCCCCGCGGCTCACGAGCGGGTCACGCCATGGGTCACCCGTCTGACGCGAAGACGGGAGGCTTGTCCTGCGACCATCGCTGAGACCGAGAGATTGCTGCCCCTCGGTTCGAGCGTACCATCGAGCGGGATCCGCGCTGCGTCGCGGCGGTGCGGGTGTGGGCGTGCGTGCCGACTTCGAATGGGAAGGCCGCTTCCCGAGGAGCACGTCGCGGAGCCGTCATGGCCTGGCCCTGAGTTTCCCCGAGAGCACCAACCACCGCGCTCGAGGCGCGTCCCGTGGGACTCTCCGGTGACCTTCTACGCCATCTGCAGTTGCTGCAATGTCCCGCACCGNGTGGCACATGCCAACTTTGTCAAGGCATTGCGCACAATAGCCGTGCCAAGCCACCAGGTTTTTACCCAGGTTATACCTGCAAGGTCAGGATATATGATGTGCACTGTGATTGGGTACTCTGACCGTGGCTGACTTGTGTCATGATTCCTAGAAGTTAAAGGCACTTGGTAATCTTTGAGGTCATGGTCAGAGGCACATGCAAACCTCGTCAAGGCATTGCGCACAATAGCCACAATGAGCCACCAGTATTCTACCTTGTTTGTACCTGTAAGATCACGAACTTTATATATGCACTGTGATCGGACACTCTGACCATGGCTGACTCCTGTTATGATCAATAGAAGTAAACGTCACTTGGATACAATTGTGGTCATGATCTGTGGCACATGCTTCTTTTGTCAAAGCATTGCGCACAACAGCCACACCGAGCCACCAGTATTCTACCTTGTTTGAACTTGCAAGGTCATGCCCAGTATATCTGTGCTGTGATTTGACACTTTGACCGTGGCTGACTCGTGTTATGATCAATAGAAGTAAAAGTCAATCGGATACATTTGTGGTCATGGTTAGTGGCACATGCCAACTTTGTCAAGGCATTGCTCACAATAGCCACACCGAGCCACCAGAATTCTATCTTGTCTATACCTGCAAGGTTGTGCCCAGTATATCTGCACTGTGATTGGACACTCTGACTGTGGCGGACTCGTGTTATGACTCATAGCCGTTTAAAGTCCCTTGGTAAACTTTGTGGTCATGGTTAGTGGCACATGCCAAATTTGTCAAGACATTGCGCACAATAGCCACACCGATCTACCAGTATTCTACCTCGTTTGAACCTGCAAGATCATGCCTAGTACATCTGCACTGTGATTGGACACTCTGACCGTGGCTGACTTGTGTTATGATTCATAGCCGTTTAAGGTTCTTGGCAAACGTTGTGGTCACGGTCAGTGGCAGATGCCAACTTTGTCAAGGCATTGCGCACAATAGCCATGCCAAGCCACCGGTTTTTTACCTTGTTTATACCTGCAAGAACATGCATATTAGGTGTGCGTTATAATTGGAAACTCTAACCGTGGCTGACTCGTGTTATGATTCATAGCCGTTTAAGGTACTTGGTAAACTTTGTGGTTATGGTCAGTGGTACATGCCAACTTTGTCAAGACATTGCGTACAATAGCCATACCAAGCGACCAGTATTCTACCTTGTGTATACCTACAAGGTCATGCCTAATACATCTGAACTATGATTGGACACTCTGACTGTGGCTGACTCATGTTATGATTCATAGAAGGAAAAGTCACTTGGATACATTTGTGGTCATGGTCAGTGGCACATGCCAACTTTGTCAATGCATTGCACACAATAGCCACAACAAGCCACAAGCATTATAACTTGTTTATACCTGCAAGGTCATGCCCAGTATATCTGCACTGTGATTTGATACTCTGACCGCGGCTGACTCGTGTTATGATTCATAGCCGTTTAAGGTACCTGGTAAACTTTGTGGTCATGGTCAGTGGCACATGCCAACTTTGTCAAGGCATTGCGCACAATAGCCGTGCCAAGTCACTGGTGTTTTTCCTTGTTTATACCTGCAAGGTCATGAATATTGGATGTACGCTGTCATAGGACACTCTGATTGTGGCTGACTCGTGTTATGATTCAGAGCCGTTTTTGGTACTTGGTAAACTTTGTGGTCATGGTCAGTGGAACATGCCAACTTTGTGAAGGCATTGCGCACAATAGCCGTGCCAAGCCACCATTATTCTACCTTCTTTATACCTGCAAGGTCATGCCTAGTACATCTGAACTTTGATCGGACACTCTGACCGTGGCTGACTCGTGTTATGATTCATAGAAGTAAAAGTCACTTGGATACATTTGTGGTCATGGTCAATGGCACATGCCAACTTTGTCAAGGCATTGCGCACAATAGCCACACCGAGCCACCAGTATTCTACCTTGTTTAGACCTGTAAGATCATGCCTAGTACATCTGTACCGTGATTGGACACTCTGACCGTGGCTGATTCATGTTCTGATCAATAGAAGTAAAAGTCACTTGGATACATTTGTGGTCATGGTCAGTGGCACATGCCAACTTTGTCACGGCATTGCGTACAATAGCCACACCGAGCCACCAGTATTCTACCTTGTTTGCACCTGCAAGATCATGCCTAGTACATCTGCACTGTGATTGGACACTCTGACCACGGCGGACTCGTGGTATGATCAATAGAAGTAAAAGTCACTTGGATACATTTGTGGTCACGGTCAGTGGCACATGCCAACTTTGTCAAGGAATTGCGCACAATAGACACACCTAGCCACCAGTATTCTATCTTGTTTATACCTGCAAGATCATGCCTAGAACATCTGCACTGTGATTAGACACTCTGACCGTGGCTGACTCGTATTATGATCAATTGAAGTAAAAGTCGATTGGATACATTCGTGAAAATTGTCAGTGGCACATGCCAACTTTGTCAAGGCATTGCGTGCAAAAGCCACACCGAGCCACCAGTATTCTACCTTGTTTGTACCTGCAAGATCATGCCTAGTATATCTGCACTGTGATTGGATACTCTGACTGTGGCTGAATCGTGTTACAATTTATAGAAGTTAAAGTCACTTGGTAAACTTTGTGGTCATGGTCAGTGGCACATGCCAACTTTATCAAGGCATTGCGCACAATAGCCACAGTGAGCCACCAGTATTGTACCTTGTTTGTACCTCCACGATCATGCCTAGTACATCTGCACTGTGATTGGACACTCTGACTGTGGCTGACTCTTGTTATGATCAATAGAAGTAAAAGTCACTTGGATATATTTGTGGTCATGGTCAGTGGCACATGCCAACTTTGTCAAGGCATTGCAAAAAAAAGCCATCCCAAGCCACCAGTATTCTACCTTGTTTGCAGCAGCAAGATCATGCCTAGTACAACTGTACTGTGATTGGATACTCTGACCGTGGCTGACTCGTGTTATCATCAATAGAAGTAAAAGTCACTTGGATACATTTGTGGTCATGGTCAGTGGCACATGCCAGCTTTATCAAGGCATTGCATACAATAGCCATACCGGGCCACCAGTATTCTACCTTGTTTATACCTGCAAGGACATGCCTAGTATATCTGCACTGTGATTGGGCACTCTGACCATGGCTGACTCATGTTATGATTCATAGCTGTTTAAGGTACTTGGTAAACTTTGTGGTCATAGTCAGTGGCACATGCCAACTTTGTCAATGCATTGCGCACAATAGTCGTGCCAAGGCAACGGTTTTCAACCTTGTTTATTCCTGCAAGGTCATGCCTAGTACATGTGAACTGTAATTGGACACTTTGACCGTAGCTGACTCGTGTTACGATTCGTAGACGTTAAAGTCACTTGGTAGACTTTGTCGTCATGGTCAGTGGCACATGCCAACTTTGTCAGGGCATTGTGCACAATAACCGTGCCAAGTCACTGGTTTTTTTTCCTTGTTTATACCTGCACGGTCATGCATATTATATGTACACTGTGATTGGACAATGTGACAATGGCTGACTCGTGTTATGATTCATAGCCGTTTAAGATACTTGGTAAACGTTATGGTCATGGTCAGTGGCACATGCCAACTTTGTCAAGGCATTGCGCATTATAGCCACAACTAGCCACCAGTATTCTACCTTGTTTGTACCTCTAAGATCATGCTCAGTACATCTGCAATGTGATTGGACACTCTGACTGTGGCTGACGCGTGTTATGATTCATAGAAGTAAAAGTCACTTGGATACAATTGTGGTCATGGTCAATGGCACATGCCAACTTTGTCAAGGCATTGCACACAATAGCCACCCCAAGCTACCAGTATTCTAACTTGTTTGTAATTGAAAGATCATGTTTATTACATCTGCACTGTGATTGGACAGTCTGACCGTGGCTGATCAATAAAAGAAAAAGTCACTTGGATACATTTGTCGTCATGGTCAGTGGCACATGCCAACTTTGTCAAGGCATTGCGCACAATAGACACTTCGAGCCACCAGTATTCTACCTTGTTTGCACCTGTAGGATCATGCCTAGTACATCTGCACTGTGATTGGGCACTCTGACCGTAGCTGACTCGTGGTATGATCGATAGAAGTAAATGTCACTTGGATACATTTGTGGTCATGGTCAGTGGCACATGCCAACTTCGTCAAGGAATTGCGCACAATAGCCACACCGAGCCACCAGTATTCTACCTTGTTTGTACCTGCAAGATCATTCCTATAACATCTGCACTATGATTGGACACTCTGACCGTGGCTGACTTGTGTTATGATGAATAGAAGTAAAAGTCACTGGGATACATTTGTGGTCATGGTCAATGGCACATGCCAACTTTGTCAAGGCATTGCGCACAATAGCCACACCGAGCCACCAGTATTCTACCTTGTTTGTACCTGCAAGATCATGCCCAGTATATCTGCACTGTGGTTGGATACTCTGACTGTGGCTGACTCGTGTTTTGATTCGTAGAAGTTAAAGTCACTTGGTAAACTTTGTGATCATGGTCGGTGGCACATGCCACCTTTGTCAAGGCTCTGCGCACAATAGCCACACCGGGCCACCAGAATTCTACCTTTTTTATACCTGCAAGGCCATGCCTATTGCATCGGCATTGTGATTGGACACTCTGATTGTGGCTGACTCGTGTTATGATCAATAGAAGTTAGGGTCACTTGGATACATTTGTGGTCATGGTCAGTGGCACATGCCAACTTTGTCAAGGCATTGCGCACAATAGCCACACCGAGTTACCAGTATTCTACATTGTTTATACCTTTAAGGTCATGCCCAGTATATCTACACTGTGATTGGACACTCTGACCGTGGCTGACTCGTGTTATGATTCATAGCCGTTTTAAGTCACTTGGTAAACTTTGTGGTCATGGCCAGTGGCAAATGCCAAACTTTTCAAGGTATTGCGCACAATAACCACAACGAGCCACCAGTATTCTACCTTGTTTATACCTGTAATGTCATGCCCAGTATATGTACACTGTGATTGGACACTCTGACCGTGGCTGACTCGTGTTATGATTCATAGCCGTTTAAGGTACTTGGTAAACTTTGTGGTCATGTTCAGTGGAACATGCCAACTTTGTTAAGGTATTACGCACAAAAGCCGTGCCAAGTCACCAGTTTTTTACCTTGTTTATACCTGCAACGTCATGCATATTAGATGTACGCTGTGATTGGGCACTCTGACCGTGGCTGACTTGTGTCACGATTCGTAGAAGTTAAAGTCACTTGGTTAACTTTGTGGTCATGGTCAGTGGCACATGGCAACTCCGCCAAGGTATTGCGCACAATAGCCACACCGAGCCACCAGTATTCTACCTTATGTATACCTGCACGATCATGTCTAGTACATCTGCACTGTGATTAGACACCCTGACCGTGGCTGATTCGTGTTATGATTAATAGAAGTAAACGTCACTTGGATACATTTGAGGTCATGGTCAGTGGCACATGCCAACTTTGTCAAGGAATCGCGCACAATAGCCACACCGAGCCACCACTATTCTACCTTGTTTATAGCTGCAAGATCATGCATAGAACATCTGCACTGTGATTGGACACTCGGACTGTGGCTGACTCGTGTTATGATCAATAGAAGTTAAAGTCACTTGGATACATTTGTGGTCACGGTCAGTGGCACCAGCCAACGTTGTCAAGGCATTGCGCACATTAGCCACACCGAGCCACCAGTATTCTACATTGTTTGTACCTGCGAGATCATGCACAGTATATCTACACTGTGATTGGATACTCTGACTGTGGCAGACTCATGTTTTGATTCGTAGACGTTAAAGTCACTTGGTAAACTTTGTGGTCATGGTCGGTGGCACATGCCACCTTTGTCAAGGCACTCCGCACAATAGCCACACCGGGCCACCAGTATTCTACCTTGTTTATACCTGCAAGGCCATGCCTATTACATCAGCATTGTGATTGGACACTCTGACCGTGGCTGACTCGTGTTATGATCAATAGAAGTAAAGGACACTTGGATACATTTGTGGTCATGGTCAGTGGCACATGCCAACTTTGTCAAGGCATTGTGCACAATAGCCACACCGAGTTACCAGTATTCTACATTGTTTATACTTGTAAGGTTATGCCCAGTATATCTACACTGTTATTCGACACTCTGACCGTGGCTGACTCGTGTTATGATTCATAGCCGTTTGAAGTCACTTGGTAAACTTTGTGGTCATGGTCAGTGGCACATGCCAACTTTGTTAAGGTATTACGCACAGAAGCCGTGCCAAGTCACCAGTTTTTTACCTTGTTTATACCTGCAAAATCATGCATATTAGATGTACGCTGTGATTGGGCACTCTGACCGTGGCTGACTCGTGTTACGATTCGTAGAAGTTAGAGTCACTTGGTTAACTTTGTGGTCATGGTCAGTGGCACATGGCAACTCCGTCAAGGTATTGCGCACAACAGCCACACCGAGCCACCAGTATTCTACCTTATTTATACCCGAGAGATCATGCCTAGTACATCTGCACTGTGATTAGACACCCTGACTGTGGCTGATTCGTGTTATGATCAATAGAAGTTAACGTCACTTGGATACATTTGTGGTCATGGTCAGTGGCACATGCCAACTTTGTCAAGGAATTGCGCACAATATCCACACCGAGCCACCAGTATTCTACCTTGTTTATACCTGCAAGATCATTCCTAGAACATCTGCACTGTGATTGGACACTCTGACCATGGCTGACTCGTGTTATGATCAATAGAAGTAAAAGTCACTTGCATACATTTGTGGTCATGGTCAGTGGCACCTGCAAACTTTGTCAAGGCATTGCGCACAATAGCCACACCGAGCCACCAGTATTCTACATTGTTTGTACCTGCGAGATCATGCACAGTATATCTACACTGTGATTGGATACTCTGACTGTGGCAGACACGTGTTTTGATTCGTAGACGTTAAAGTCACTTGGTAAACTTTGTGGTCATGGTCGGTGGCACATGCCACCTTTGTCAGGGCACTCCGCACAATAGCCACACCGGGCCACCAGGATTCTGCCTTGTTTATACCTGCAAGGCCATGCCTATTACATCGGCATTGTGATTGGACACTCTGACCGTGGCTGAGTCGTGTTATGATCAATAGAAGTAAAGGTCACTTGGATACATTTGTGGTCATGGTCAGTGGCACATGCCAACTTTGTCACGGCATTGTGCACAATAGCCACACCGAGTTACCAGTATTCTACATTGTTTATACTTGAAAGGTCATGCTCAGTATATCTGCACTGTGATTGGACACTCTGACCGTGGCTGACTCGTGTTATGATTTATAGCCGTTTTAAGTCACTTGGTAAACTCTGTGGTCATGGTCAGTGGCAAATGCCAGCCTTTTCAAGGTATTGCGCACAATAACCACAACCAGCCACCAGTATTCTACCTTGTTTATACCTGCAAGGTCATGCATATTAGATGTACGCTGTGATTGGGCACTCTGACCGTGGCTGACTCGTGTTACGATTCGTAGAAGTTAAAGTCACTTGGTTAACTTTGTGGTCATGGTCAGTGGCACATACCAACTCTGTCAAGGTATTGCGCACAATAGCCACACCGAGCCACCAGTATTCTACCTTATGTATACCTGCAAGATCATGCCTTGTACATCTGCACTGTGATTAGACTCCCTGACCGTTGCTGATTCCTGTTATGATCAGTAGAAGTAAACGTCACTTGGATACAGTTGTGGTCATGGTCAGTGGCACATGCCAACTTTGTCAAGGAATTGCGCACAATAGCCACACCAAGCCACCAGTATTATACCTTGTTTATACCTGCAAGATCATGCCTATAACATCTGCACTGTGATTGGACACTCTGACTGTGGCTGACTCGTGTTATGATCAATAGAAGTAAAAGTCACTTGGATACATTTGTGGTCATGGTCAGTGGCACCTGCCAACGTTGTCAAGGCATTGTGCACAATAGCCACACCGAGCCACCAGTATTCTACATTGTTTGTACCTGCGAGATCATGCCCAGTATATCTACACTGTGATTGGATACTCTCACTGTGGCAGACTCGTGTTTTGATTCATAGACGTTAAAGTCACTTGGTAAACTTTGTGGTCATGGTTGGTGGCACATGCCACCTTTGTCAAGGCAGTGCGCACAATAGCCACACCGGGCCACCAGTATTCTAAGTTGTTTATACCTGCAAGGTCATGCCTAGTACATCTGCACTTTGATTGGACACTCTGACCATGGCTGACTCATGTTATGATTCATAGCCGTTTAAGGTACTGGACACTCTGACCGTGGCTGACTTGTGTTATGATCAATAGAAGTAAAAGTCACTTGGATACATTTGTGGTCATGGTCAGTGGCACATGCCAACTTTGTGAAGGCATTGGGCACAATAGCCACACAGAGCCACCAGTATTCTACCTTGTTTGTACCTCCAAGATCATACCTAGTACATCTGCACTGTGATTGGACACTCTGACTGTGGCTGACTCGTGTTATGATCAATAGAAGTAAAAGTCACTTAGATACATTTGTGGCCATGGTCAGTGGCACATGCCAACTTTGTCAAGGCATTGCACACAATAGGCACCCCAAGCCACCGGTATTCTACCTTGTTTGTACCTGAAAGATCATGCATATTACATCTGCACTGTGATTGGACACTCTGACCGTGGCTGACTCGTGTTATGATCAATAGAAGCAAAAGTCACCTGGATACATTTGTGGTCATGGTCAGTGGCACATGCCAACTTTGTCAAGACATTGCGCACGATAGCCACAGCGAGCCATCAGTATTCTACCTTGTTTGTACATGCAAGGTCATGCACATTATATCTCCACTGTGATTGGACAGTCTGACCGTGGCTGACTCATGTTACGATTCATAGCCGTTTAAGGTACTTGGTAAACGTTGTGGTCATGGTCAGTGGCATATGCCAACTTTATCAAGGCATTGCGCACAATAGCCACACCGAGCCACCAGTATTCTACGTTGTTTGCACCTGCAATATCATGCCTATTACATCGGTACTGTGATTGGACACCCTGACCGTGGCTGACTCGTGTTATGATCAATAGAAGTAAAGGTGATTTGGATACATTTGTGGTCATGGTGAGTGGCACATGCCCACTTTGTCAAGGGATTGCGCACAATAGCCACACCGAGTTACCAGTATTCTACCTTTTTTATACCTGTTAAGTCATGCCGAGTACATCTGCACTGTGATCGGACACTGTGACTGTGGCTGACTCGTGTTATGATTCATATCCGTTTTAAGTCAATTTGTAAACTTTGTGGTCATGGTCAGTGGCAAATGCCAACGTTTTCAAGGTATTGCGCACAATGGCCACAATGAGCCACCAGTATTATACCTTATTTATACATGTAAGGTCATGCCCAGTATATCTGCAATGTGATTGGACACTCTGAACGTGGCTGACTCGTGTTATGATTCATAGCCGTTTAAGGTACTTGGTAAACTTTGTGGTCATGGACAGTGGCACATGCCAACTTTATTAAGGTATTGCGCACAATACCCGTGGCAAGCCACCAGTTTTTTACCTTGTTTATCCCTGCAAGGTCATGCATATTACACGTTCACTGTGATTGGGCACTCTGACCGTGCTTGACCCGTGTTACGATTCGTAGAAGTTCAAGTCACTTGGTTAACTTTGTGGTCATGGTCAATGGCACATGCCAACTGCGTCAAGGCATTGCGCACAATAGCCACACCAAGCCACCAGTATTCTACCTTATTTATACCTGCAAGATCATGCCTAGTACATCTGCACTGTGATTGGACACCCTGACCGTGGCTTACTTGTGTTATGATCAATAGAAGTAAAAGTTAATTGGATACGTTTGTGGTCATGGTCAGTGGCACATGCCAACTTTGTCAAGGCATTGCGCACAGTAGCCACACCGAGCTGCCTGTATTCTACCTTGTTTATACCTGCAATGTCATGCCCAGTATATCTGCACTGTGATTCGACACTCTGACCGTGGCTGACTTGTGTTATGATTCATAGCCGTTTTAGATACTTGGTAAACTTTGTGGTCATGGTCAGTGGCACATGCCAACTTTGTCGGGGCATTGCGCACAATAGCCGTGCAAGGCCACCGGTTTTTACCTTGTTTCTACCTGCAAGGTCATGCCTATTACATCTGAACTGTGATTGGGCACTCTGACCGTGGCTGACTCGTGTTACGATTCCTAGATGTTAAAGTCAATTGGTAAACTTTGTGGTCATGGTCAGTGGCACATGCCAACTTTGTCCCGGCATTGCGCACAATATCCACACTGATCTACCAGTATTCTACCTTGTTTGTACCTGTAAGGTCATGCCCAGTATATCTGCACTGTGATTGGACACTCTGACCGTGGCTGACTCGTATAATGATTCATAGCTGTTTAAGGTACTTGGTAAACGTTGTGGTCATGGTCAGTGGCACATGCCAACTTTGTTAAGGTATTGCGCACAATAGCCGTGCCAAGCCACCGGTTTTTTACCTTGTTTATACCTGCAAGGTCATGCCCATTAGATGTGCACTGTGATTGGGCACTCTGACCGTGGCTGACTCGTGTTACGATTCGTAGAAGTTAAAGTCACTTGGTTACCTTTGTGGTCATTGTCAGTGGCACATGCCAACTCCGTCAAGGCATTGTGCACAATAGCCACACCGAGCCACCAGTATTCTACCTTGTTTATATCTGTAAGATCATGCCTAGTACATCTGCGCTGTGATTGGACACTCTGACCGTGGCTGACTCGTGTTATGANGTCAGTGGCACATGCCAACTTTGTTAAGGTATTGCGCACAATAGCCGTGCCAAGCCACCGGTTTTTTACCTTGTTTATACCTGCAAGGTCATGCCCATTAGATGTGCACTGTGATTGGGCACTCTGACCGTGGCTGACTCGTGTTACGACTCGTAGAATTTAAAGTCACTTGGTTACCTTTGTGGTCATGGTCAGTGGCACATGCCAACTCCGTCAAGGCATTGTGCACAATAGCCACACCGAGCCACCAGTATTCTACCTTGTTTATATCTGTAAGATCATGCCTAGTACATCTGCGCTGTGATTGGACACTCTGACCGTGGCTGACTCGTGTTATGATCAATAGAAGTAAAAGTCACTTGGATACATTTGTGGTCATGGTCAGTGGCACATGCCAGCTTTGTCAAGGCATTGCGCACAATAGCCACGCCGAGCTACGAGTATTCTACCTTGTTTATACCAGCAAGGTCATGCCTAGTACATCTCAACTGTGATTGGGCACTCTGACTGTGGCTGACTCATGTTACGATTCGTAGAAGTTAAAGTCACTTGGTAAACTTTGAGGTCATGGTCAGTGGCACATGCCAACTTTGTGAAGGCATTGCGCACAGTAGCCACACTGAGCCACCAGTATTCTACCTTGTTTGCACGTGCATGATCATGCCTAGTACATCTGCACTGTGATCGGGCAGTCTCACCGTGGCTGACTCGTGTTACGATTCGTAGAAGTTAAAGTCATTTGGTAAACTTTGTGGGCCTGGTCAGTGGCACATGCCAACTTTATCAAGGCATTATGCACAATAGCCACACCGAGCCACCAGAAATGTACCTTGTTTGCACCTGCAAGATCATGCCTAGTACATCTGAACTGTGATTGGGCACTCTGACCGTGGCTGACTCGTGTTATGATCAATGGAAGTAAAAGTCACTTAGATACATTTGTGGTCATGGTAAGTGGCACATGCCAACTTTGTTAAGGCGTTGCGCACAGTAGCCACACCGAGCTGCCAAGTCACCAGTATTATACCTTTTTGATACCTGCAAAGTCATGCCCAGTATATAAGCACTGTGATTGGACACTCTGACCGTGGCTGACTCGTGTTATGATTCATAGCCGTTTAATGTACTTGGTAAACTTTGTGGTCATGGTCAATGGCACATGCCCACTTTGTCAAGGCATTGCGCACGATAGCCGTGCCAAGCCACCAGTTTTTTACCCTGTTTATACCTGCAAGGTCATGCATATTAGATGTGCACCGTGACTGGGTACCCTGGCCGTGGCTGACTCGTGTTATGATTCGTAGAAGTTAAAGTCATGCCCAGTACATCTGCACTGTGATTGGACACTCTGACCGTGGCTGACTCGTGTTATGAACAATAGAAGTAAAAGTCACTTTGATACATTTGTGGTGATGGTCAGTGGCACATGCCAACTTTGTCAAGGCATTGCGCACAATAGCCACAACGTGCCACCAGTATTCTACCTTGTTTGCACCTACAAGATCATGCCTATTACATTTGCACAGTGATTGGACACTCTTACTGTGGCTGACTCGTGTTATGATGAATAGAAGTAAAGGTCACTTGGATACATTTGTGGTCATGGTCAGTGGCACATGCCGAATTTGTCAAGGCATTGCGCACAATAGCCATACCGAGCCACCAGTATTCTACCTTGTTTGTACCTGCAAGGTCATGCCTAGTATATCTGCACTGTGATTGGACACTCTGACCGTGGCTGACTCGTGTTCCGATTCGTAGAAGTTAAAGTCACTTGGTAAACTTAGTGGCTATGGTCAGTGGCACATGCCACCTTTGTCAAGGCATTGCGCACAATAGCTGTGCCAAGCCACCGGGTTTTTACCTTGTTTATACCTTCAAGATCATGCATGTTAGATGTGCGCTGTGATTGGACACTCTGACCGTGGCTGACTCGTGTTCCGATTCGTAGAAGTTAAAGTCACTTGGTAAACTTAGTGGCTATGGTCAGTGGCACATGCCACCTTTGTCAAGGCATTGCGCACAATAGCTGTGCCAAGCCACCGGGTTTTTACCTTGTTTATACCTTCAAGATCATGCATGTTAGATGTGCGCTGTGATTGGACACTCTGACCGTGGCTGACTCGTGTTCCGATTCGTAGAAGTTAAAGTCACTTGGTAAACTTAGTGGCTATGGTCAGTGGCACATGCCACCTTTGTCAAGGCATTGCGCACAATAGCTGTGCCAAGCCACCGGGTTTTTACCTTGTTTATACCTTCAAGATCATGCATGTTAGATGTGCGCTGTGATTGGACACTCTGACCGTGGCTGACTCGTGTTCCGATTCGTAGAAGTTAAAGTCACTTGGTAAACTTAGTGGCTATGGTCAGTGGCACATGCCACCTTTGTCAAGGCATTGCGCACAATAGCTGTGCCAAGCCACCGGGTTTTTACCTTGTTTATACCTTCAAGATCATGCATGTTAGATGTGCGCTGTGATTGGACACTCTGACCGTGGCTGACTCGTGTTATAATTCATAGCCGTTTAAGGTACTTGGTAAACTTTGTGGCCATGGTCAGTGGCACATGCCAACTTTGTCAAGGCATTGCGCACAATAGCTGTGCTAAGACACCGGTGTTTTACCCTGTTTTTACCTGCAAGGTCATGCATACCAGATGTACGCTGCTATTGGGCACTCTGACCGTGGCTGACTCGTGTTCCGATTCGTAGAAGTTAAAGTCACTTGGTAAACTTAGTGGCTATGGTCAGTGGCACATGCCACCTTTGTCAAGGCATTGCGCACAATAGCCACACCGAGCCACCGGTATTGTACATTGTTTGCTCCTGCAAGATCATGCATAGCACATCTGCACTGTGATTGGACACTCTTACCGTGGCTGACTCGTGTTATGATCAATAGAAATAAAAGTCACTTGGATATATTTGTGGTCATGGTCAGTGGCACATGCCGAATTTGTCAAGGCATTGCGCACAATAGCCACACCGAGCCACCAGTAGTCTACATTGATTGCAACTGTAAGATCATGCCCAGTATATCTGTATTGGTATTGGACACTCTGACCGTGGCTGACTTGTGTTATGATTCATAGCCGTTTAAGCTACTTGGTAAACTTTGTGGTCATGGTCAGTGGCACATGCCAATTTTGTCAAGGCGTTGCGCACAATAGCCACACCGAGCCACCAGTATTGAACCTTTTTTGCACCTGTAACATCATGCCTAGTTTATTTGCACTGTGATTTGGACACTCTGACCGTGGCTGACTCGTGTGATGATTCATAGCTGTTTAAGGTACTTGGTAAACCTTGTGGTCATGGTCAGTGGCACATGCCAACTTTGTCAATGCACTGCGCACAATACACGTGCCAAGACACCGGGTTTTAACCCTGTTTATACCTGCAAGGTCATGTATATTAGATGTGCACTGTGATTGGACACTACGACCGTGGCTGACTCGTGTTATTATTTGTAGAAGTTAAAGCCACCTGGCAAACTTTGTGGTCATGGTCAGTGGGACATGCAAACTTTGTCAGGGCATTGCGCACAATAGCCACATCAAGCCACCACAATTGTACCTTGTTTGCACCTACAAGATCATGCCTAGTACATCTGCACTGTGATTGGACACTCTGACCGTGGCTGACCCGTGTTATGGTTCATAGCCGTTTAACGTACTTGGTAAACTTTGTGGTCATGGTCATTGGCACATGCCAACTTTGTCAGGGCATTGCACACAATAGCCACACCGAGCCACCAGTATTCTACCTTGTTTGCACCTGCAAGATCATGCCTAGTAAATCTGCACTGTTATTGGACACTATGACCGTGGCTGACTTGTGTTATGATCAATAGAAGTAAAAGTCACTTGGATACATTTGTGGTCATGGTCAGTGACACATGCCAACTTTGTCAAGGCATTGCGCACAATAGCCACACCGAGCCACCAGTATTCTGCCTTGTTTGTACCTGTAAGATCATGCCTAGTACATCTGCACTGTGATTAGACACTCTGACCGTGGCTGACTCGTGTTATGATCAATAGAAGTAAAAGTCACTAGGATACATTTGTGGTCATAACACGAGTCAGCCACGATCATAGTGTCCAATCACAGTTCAGATATACTAGACATGACCTTGCAGGTATAAACAAGGTAGAATATTGGTGGCTCAGTGTGGCTATTGTGTGCAACGCCTTGACAACGTTGGCATGTGCCACTGACCATGACCACACATGTATCCAAGTGACTTTTACTTCTATTGATCAAAACACGAGTTAGCCATGGACAGAGTGTCCAATCACAGTGCACATGTACTAGGCATGATTTTGCAGGTGCAAACAAGGTAGAATACTGGTGGCTTGGTGTGGCTATTGTGCGCAATGGCTTGACAAAGTTTGCATGTGCCACTGACCATGACCACAAAGTTCACCAGGTGACTTTACCTTCTACGAATCGTAACACGAGTCAGCAACGGTCAGAGTGCCCAATCACAGTGCACATCTAATATACATGACCTTGCAGGTGTAAACAAGGTAAAAACGGGTGGCTTGGCACGGCTATTTTGTGCCATGCCTTGACAAAGTTGGCATGTGCCACTGACCATGACCACAAAGTTTACCAAGTACCTTAAACGGCTATGAATCATTGCACAAGTCAGCCACGGTAAGAGTGTCCAATCACAGTGCAGATATACTGGGCATGACCTTGCAGGTATAAACAAGGTAGAATACTGGTGGCATGGTGTGGCTCTTGTGTGTAATGCCTTGACAAAGTTGGCATGTGCCACTGACCATGACCACAAATGTATCCAAGAGACTTTTACTTCTATTGATCATAACACGAGTTAGGCTCGGTCAGAGTGTTTCAATCACAGTGCAGATGTACTAGGCATGATTTTGCGGGTGCAAACAAGGTGTAATACTGGTGGCTTGGTGTGGCTATTGTGCGCAATGCCTTGACAAAATTGGCATGTGCCAATGACCATGACCACAAAGTTTACCAAGTAACTTTCACTTTCTACGAATCGTAACACGAGTCAGCCACAGTCAGATTGCCCAGTCACAGTGCACATCTAATATGCATGACCTTGCTGGTATAAAAAAGGTAAAGAACTGGTGACTTGGCATGGCTATTGTGTGCATTGCCTTGACAAAGGTGGCCTGTGTCACTGACCATGACAACAAAGTTTACCAAGTACCTTAAACGGCTATGAATCATAACACGATTCAGCCACGGTCAGAGTGTCCAATCACAGTGCAGATATACTGGACATGACCTTACAGGTACAAAAAAAGTAGAATACTGGTGGCTCGGTGTGGTTATTGTGCGCAATGCCTTAACAAAGTTGGCAGGTGTCACTGACCATGACCACAAATGTATCCAAATGACTTTTGCTTCTATTGATCATAACACGAGTCAGTAACGGTCAGAGTGTCCAATCAAAGTGTAGGTGTACTAAGCATGATCTTGCAGGTGCAAACAAGGTAGAATACTGGTGGCTCGGTGTGGCTATTCTGCACAATTCCTTGACAAAGTTGTCATGTGCCACTGACCATGACCACAAAGTTTACCAAGTGACTTTAACTTCTACGAATCGTAACACGAGTCGGCCACGGTCAGAGTGCCCAATCACAGGGCACATCTAATGTGCATGACCTTGCAGGTATAAACAAGTCAAAAAACTGGTGGCTTGGCACGGCTATTGTGCGCATTGCCTTTACAAAGTTGGCATGTGCCACTGACCATGACCACATAGTTTACCAAGTACCTTAAACGGCTATGAATCATAACACGGTCAGCCACAGTCAGAGTGCCCAATCATACTGCAGATATACTGCGCATGACCTCGCAAGTATGAACAAGGTAGAATACTGGTGGCTCTGTGTGGGTATTGTGCGTACTGCCTTGACAAAGTTGGCATGTGCCACTGACCATGACCACAAAAGTATCCAAGTGACTTTTACTTATATTGATCATAACACGAGTCAGCCACGGTCAGAGGACCAAATCACAGTGCACATAAAATGTGCATGACCTTGCAGGTATGAACAGGGTTAAAAGCTGGTGTCTTGGCACGGCTATTGTGCGCAATACCTTGACAAAGTTGGCATGTGCCACTGACCATGACCACAATGTTTACCAAGTGACTTTAACTTGTACGAATCGTAACACAAGTCAGCCACAGTCAGAGTGCCCAATCACAGTTCAGATGTACTAGGCATGACCTTGCAGTTATAAACAAGGTAAAAAACAGGTGGCTTGGCACGGCTATTGTACGCAATGCTTTGACAAAGTTGGCATGTGCCACTGACCATGACCACAAAGTTTACCAAGAACCTTAAATGGCTATGTATCATAACACAAGTCTACCACGGTCAGAGTGTCCAATCACAGTGCATATATACTGGGCATGACCTTATAGGTATTAGAAAGGTAGAAAACGGGTGGCTAAGTGTGGCTATTGCGTGCAATGCCCTGACAAAGTTGACATGTGCCACTGACCATGACCACTTATGTACCCAAGTGACTTTTACTTCTATTGATCACAACACGAGTCAGCCACGGTCAGAGTGTCCAATCACAGTGAATATGTACTAGGCCTGATCTTTCAGGTGCAAACAAGGTATAATACTGATGGCTCGGTCTGGCTATTGTGCGCAATGCCTTGACAAAGTTGGCATGTGCCACTGACCATGAGGAAAAATTTTACCAAGTGACTTTACCTTCTACGAATGGTAACACGAGTCAGACACAATCAGAGTGTCCAATCACAGTTCAGATATACTAGACATGAGCTTGTAGGTATAAACAAGGTAAAAAACCGGTGGCTTCGTAGGCTATTGTGCGCAATGCCTTGACAAAGTTGGCATGTGCCACTGACCATGTCCACAAATTTTACCAAGTACCTTAAACGGCTATGAATTACAACACGAGTCAGCCACGGTCAGAGAGCTCCATGACAGTGCAGATATACTAGGCATGACCTTGAAGGTACAAACAAGGTAGAGTACTGGTGGCTTGGTGCGGCTATTGTGCGCAATGCCTTGACAAAGTTGGCATGTGCCACTGACCATGATCATAAATGTATTCAGGTTACTTTTACTTCTATTGATCATAACACGAGTCATCCGCAGTCAGAGTGTCCAATCAAAGTACAGATGTACTAGGCATGATCTTGCAGGTGCAAACAAGGTAGAATACTGGTGGCTCGGTGTGGCTATTGTGCGCAATGCCTTGATAAAGTTGGCATGTGCCACTCACCATGGCCACAAAGTTTACCAAGTGACTTTAAATTCTACGAATCGTAACACGAGTCAGCCACGGTCAGAGTGCCCAATGACAACGCACATCTAATATGCATGACATTGCAGTAATAAAAAGGGTAAAAAGTTGGTGGCTTGGCACGGCTATTGTGCGCAATGCCTTGACGAAGTTGGCATGTGCGACTGACCATGACCACAAAGTTTACCAAGTACATTAAACGGCTATGAATCATAACACGAGTCAGCCACATTCAGAGTGTCCAATCACAGTGCAGATATACTGGGCATGACCTCACAGGTATGAACAAGGTAGAGTACTGGTGGCTCGGTGTCGCTATTGTGCGCTATGCCATGACAAAGTTGGTATGTGCCACTGACCATGACAACAAAGTTTACCAAGTGACTTTAACTTGTACGAATCGTAACACGAGTCAGCCACAGTCGGAGTGCCCAATCACAGTTCAGGATTACTAGGCATGAGCTTGCAGGTATAAATGGGGTAAAAAACTGGTGGCTTGGCACGGCTATTGTGCGCAATGCCTTGACAAAGTTGGCATGTGCCACTGACCATGGCCACAAAGTTTACCAAGTACCTTAAACGGCTATTAATTATAACACAGGTCAGCCACGGTCAGAGGGTCCAATCACAGTGCAGATACACTGGAAAGGACGTTACAGGTATGAAAAAGGTAGAATTCTGGTGGCTCGGTGTGGCTATTGTGCGCAATGCCTTCACAAAGTTGGCATGTGCCACTGACCATGACCACAAATGTATCCAAGTGACTTTTAATTCTATTGATCATAACACGAGTCAGCCACGGTCAGTGTGTCCAATCACAGTGCAGATGTACTAGGCATGACCTTGCGGGTCCAAACAAGGTAGAATACTGGTGGCTTGACGTGGCTATTGTGCGCAATGACTTGACAAAGTTGGCATGTGCCACTGACCATGACCACAAAGTTTACCAAGTGACTTCAACTTCTACCAATCGTAACATGAGTCAGCCACGGTCAGAGTGCCCAATCATTGTGCGCATCTAATATGCATGACCTTGCAGGTATAAACAAGTTAAGAAACCGGTGGTTTGGCACGGCTATTGTGGGCAATGCCTTGACAACGTTGGCATGTGCCACTGACCATGACCACAAAGATTACCAAGTACCTTAAACGGCTATGAATCATAACACAAGTCAGCCACTGTCAGAGTGTCTAATCACAGTGCAGATATACTGGGCATGACCTTACAGGTATGAAAAAGGTAGAATTCTAGTGGCTTGGTGTGACTTTTGTGTGCAATGCCTTGACAAATTTGGCCTGTGCCACTGACCGTGACCACAAATGTATCCAAGTGACATTCACTTCTATTGCTCATAACACGAGTCAGCCACAGTCAGAGTGTCCAATCACCATGCAAATGTACTAGGCATGACCTTGTAGGTACAAACAATGTAGAATACTTGTGGCTCGGTGTGGCTATTGTGCGCAGTGCCTTGACAAAATTGGCATGTGCCACTGACCATGACCACAAAGTTTACCAGGTGACTTTAACTTCTACGAATCGCAAAACGAGTCAGCCACGGTCAGAGTGCCCAATCACAATGCACATCTAATATGCATGACCTTGCAGGTATAAACAAGTTAAAAAACCAGTGGCTTGGCACGGCCATTGTGCGCAATGCCTTGACAAAGTTGGCATGTGCCACTGACCATGACCACAGAGTTTACCAAGTACCTTAAACGGCTATGACTCATAACACGAGTCAGTCACGATCAGAGTGTCCAATCACAGTACAGATATACTGTGCACGACCTTGCAGGTATGAACAAGTTGAAATACTGGTGGCTCGGTTTGGCTATTGTGCGCAATGCCTTGACAAAGTTGGCATGTGCCACTGACCATGACCACAAATGTAACTAAGTGACTTTTGTTTCTATTGATCATGACACAAGTCAGCCACGGTCAGAGTGTCCAATCATAGTGCAGATGTACTAGGCATGATCGTGCAGGTGCAAACAAGGTAGGATACTGGTGGCTCGGCGTGGCTATTGTGCGCAATGCCTTGACGAAGTTGGCATGTGCCACTGACCCTGACCACAAAGTTTACCAAGTGACTCTAACTTCTACGAATCATAACATGAGTCAGCCACGGTGAGAGTGACCAGTCATTGTGCACATATAATATGCATGACATTGTGGTATAAACAAGTTAAAAAACCGGTGGATTGGCACGGCTATTGTGCGCAATGCCTTGACAAAATTGGCATGTGCCACTGACCATGACCTTAAAGTTTACCAAGTACCTTAAACGGCTATGAATCATAACACGAGTTAGCCACGGTCAGAGTGTCAAATCACAGTACAAATACTGCGCATGCCCTTGCAGGTATGAACAAGGTAGACTACTGGTAGCTCGGTGTGGCTATTGTGCGCAATGCCTTGACAAAGTTGGCATGTGCCACTGACCATGACCACAAATGTATGCAAGTGACTTCTACTTATATTAATCATAACACGAGTCAGCCACTGTCAAAGTGTCCAATCACAGTGCAGATGTACTGGGCATGAAAATGCAGGTGCAAAAAAGGTAGAATACTGGTGGCTCGATATGGCTACAGTGCGCAATGCCTTGACAAAGTTGGCATGTGCCACTGACCATGACCACAAAGTTTACCAAATGACTTTATCCTCTAGGAATCATAACACAAGTCAGCCACGGTCAGAGTACGCAATCACAGTGCACATCTAATATGCATGACCTTGCAGGTATAAACAGGTTAAAAAACCAGTGGCTTGGCACGGCCATTGTGCACAATGCCTTGACAAAGTTGGCATGTGCCACTGACCATGACCACAAAGTTTACCACGTACATTAAACGGCTATGAATCATAACACGAGTCAGCCACGGTCAGAGTGTCCAATCACAGTGCAGATGTACTGGGCATGACCTTGCAGGTATAAACAAGGCAGAATACTCGTGGCTCGGTGTGGCTATTGTGCGCAATTCCTTGACAACGTTGGCATGTGCCACTAACCATGACCACAAATTCATCCAAGTGACTTTTAGTTCTATTGATCATGACACGAGTCAGCCACGTTCAGAGTATCCAATCACTGTGCAGATGTACTATGCATGATCTTGCAGGTACAAACAGGGTAGAATACTAGTGGTTCGGTGTGGCTATTTTGCGCAATGCCTTTACAAAGTTCGCATGTGCCACTGACCATGACCACAAATGTATCCAAGTGACTTTTACTTCTATTGATCATAACACGAGTCAGCCACGATCAGAGTGTCCAATCACAATGCAGATGTGCTAGGCATGATCGTGCAGGTGCAAACAAGGTAGAATACTGGTGGCTTAGTCTGGCTATTGTGTGCAATGCCTTGACAAAGTTGGCATGTGCAACTGACCGTGACCACAAATGTATCCAAGTGACGTTTACTTCTACTGATCATAACACGAGTCAGCCGCGGTCAGAGTGTCCAATTACAGTACAGATGTACTGGGCATGATCTTGCAGGTTAAGAAAGGTAGGTTACTGCTGGCTCGGTGTGGCTATTGTGCGCAATGCCTTGACAAAGTTGGCATGTGCCACTGACCATGACCACAAAGTTTACCAAGTGAATTTAACTTCTATGAATCGTAACACAAGTCAGCCACGGTCTGAGTGTCCAAACAAAGTGCACATATAATCTGCATGACCTTGCAATTATAAACAAGGTAAAAAACTGGTGGCTTGGCACGGCTATGGTGCGCAATGCATTGACAAAGTTGGCATGTAACACTGACCATGACCACAAAGTTTACCAAGTTCGTTAAACGGCTATGAATCATAACACGAGTCAGCCATGGTCAGAGTGTCCAACCACAGTGCATATATACTGGGCATGACCTTGCAGGTGTAAGCAATGTAGAATACTGGTGGCTCGGTGTGGCTATTGTGCGCAATTCCTTGACAAAGTTGTCATGTGCCACAGACCATGACCACAATTGTATCCAAGTGACTTTTACTTCTATTGATCATATCACGAGTCAGCCACGGTCAGAGTGTCCAATATCAGTGCAAATGTACTAGGCATGATCTTGCAGGTGCAAGTAATGTAGAATACTAGTGAATCGGTGTGGCTATTGTGCGCAATGCCTTGACAAAGTTGGCATGTGCCACTGACCATGACCACAAAGTGTACCAAGTGACTTTAACTTCTACGAATCGTAATACGATTCAGCCACGGTCAGAGTGCCCAATCACAGTGCACATATAACATGCATGACCTTGCAGGCAAAAAAAAAAGGTAAAAAACCGGTGGCTTGGCACGGCTATTGTGCACAATGCCTTGACAAAGTTGGCATGTGCCACTGACCATGACCACAAAGTTTACCAATTACGTTCAACGGCTATGAACCATAACACGAGTCAGCCACAATCAGAGTGCCCAATCACAGTGCAGATATACTGGGCATGACATAAAAGGTATAAACAAGGAAAAATACTGGGGGCTCGGTGTGGCTATTGTGCGCAATGCCTTGACAAAGTTGGCATGTGCCACTGACCATGAGCACAAATGTATCCAAGTGACTTTTACTTCTATTGATCATAACACGAGTCAACCACAGTCAGAGTGTCAAACCACAGTGCAGATGTACTAGGCTTGATCTTGCAGGTGCAAACAAGGTAGAATACCGGTGGCTCGGCGTGGCTATTGTGCGCAATGCCTTGACAAAGTTGGCATGTGCCACTGACCATGACCACAAAGTGTACCAAGTGACTTTAACTTCTACGAACCATAACACAAGTCAACAACAGTCAGAATGCCCAATCAAAGCGCACATCTAATATGCATGACCTTGCAGGTATGGACAAGGTAAAAAAACCGGTGGCTTGGCACGGCTTTTGTGTGCAATTCCTTGACAAAGTTGGCATGTGCCACTGACCATGACCACAAAGTTTACCAAAAACCTTAAACGACTATGAATCATAACACGAGTCAGCCAGGGTCAGAGTGTCTTATCACAGTGCATATATGCTGGGCATGACCTTACAGAAGAAAAAAGTTAGAAAACTGGTGGCTTGGTGTGGCTATTGTGTGTAATGCCCTGACAAAGCTGGCATGTGCCACTGACCATGACCACCAATGTATCCAAGTGACTTTCACTTCTATTGATCATAACACGAGTCAGCCATGGTCAGAGGGTCCAATCACAGTACAGATGTACTATGCATGACCTTGCAGTTATAAACAAGGTAAAAACCCGGTGGCTTGGCACCGCTATTGTGCGCAATGCCTTGACAAACTTGGCATATGCCACTGACCATGACCACAAAGTTTACCAAGAACCTTAAAGGGCTATGAATCATAACACGAGTCCACCACGGTCAGAGTGTCCAATCACAGTGCATATATACTGGGCATGACATTATAGGTATTAGAAAGGTAGAAAACTGGTGGCTCGATGTGGCTATTGTGTGCAATGCCCTGAAAAAAGTGGCATGTGCCACTGACCATGACCACAAATGTACCCGAGTGACTTTTACTTCTATTGATCATAACACGAGTCAGCCACGGTCAGAGTGTCCAATCACAGTGAATATGTACTAGGCATGATCTTGCAGGTGCAAACAAGGTAGAATACTAGTGGCTCGGTGTGGCTATTGTGCGCAATGCCTCGACAAAGTTGGCATGTGCCACTGATCATGACCACAAAGTTTACCAAGTACATTAAACGGCTATGTATCATAGCACGAGTCAGGCACGGTCAGAGTGTCCAATCACAGTGCTGATATAATGGGTATGCCCTTGCAGGTATAAACAAGGTAGAATACTCGTGGCTCGGTGTGGCTACTGTGCGCAATGCCTTGACAAAATTGGCATGTGCCACTGACCATGACCTTAAATGTATTCAAGTGACTTGTACTTCTATTGATCATAACACGAGTCAGCCGCGGTCAGAGTGTCAAATCAAAGTGCAGATGTACTAGGCATGATCTTGCAAGTGCAAACAAGGTAGAATACTAGTGGCTCGGTGTGGCTATTGTGCGCAATGCCTCGACAAAGTTGGCATGTGCCACTGATCATGACCACAAAGTTTACCAAGTACATTAAACGGCTATGTATCATAGCACGAGTCAGGCACGGTCAGAGTGTCCAATCACAGTGCTGATATAATGGGTATGCCCTTGCAGGTATAAACAAGGTAGAATACTCGTGGCTCGGTGTGGCTACTGTGCGCAATGCCTTGACAAAATTGGCATGTGCCACTGACCATGACCTTAAATGTATTCAAGTGACTTGTACTTCTATTGATCATAACACGAGTCAGCCGCGGTCAGAGTGTCAAATCAAAGTGCAGATGTACTAGGCATGATCTTGCAAGTGCAAACAAGGTAGAATACTAGTGGCTCGGTGTGGCTATTGTGCGCAATGCCTTGACAAAATTGGCATGTGCCACTGACCATGACCATAAATGTTTCCAAGTGACTTTTACTTCTATTGATCATAACACGAGTCAGCCACGGTCGGAGTGTCCAATCACGGTACACATGTGATAGGCATGATCTTGCAGGTACGAACAAGGTAGAATACTGGTGGCTCGGTGTGGCTATTGTGCGTAATGCCTTTACTAAGTTGGCATGTGCCACTGACCATGACCACAAAGTGTACCAAGTGTCTTTAACTTCTATGAATCGTAACACGGGTCAGCCACGGTCAGAGTGCCCAATCACAGTGCACACCTAATATGCATGATCTTGCAGGTGCAAACAAGGTAGAATACTGGTAGCTCGGTGTGGCCATTGTGCGCAATGCCTTGACAAAGTTGGCATGTGCCACTGACCATGACCTTAAATGTATTCAAGTGACTTGTACTTCTATTGATGATAACACGAGTCAGCCGCGGTCAGAGTGTCAAATCAAAGTGCAGATGTAATAGGCATGATCTTGCAAGTGCAAACAAGGTAGAATACTGGTGGCTCGGTGTGGCTATTGTGNAAGTTGGCATGTGCCACTGACCATGACCACAAAGTGTACCAAGTGTCTTTAACTTCTATGAATCGTAACACGGGTCAGCCACGGTCAGAGTGCCCAATCACAGTGCACACCTAATATGCATGACCTTGAAGGTATAAACAAGGTAAAAAACCGTCGGCTTGGCACGGCTATTGTGCCCAATGCATTGACAAAGTTTGCATGTTCCACTGACCATGACCACAAAGTTTACCAAGTGACTTTAACTTCTACGAATCATAACACGAGTCAGCCACGGTCAGAGTGTCTAATCACAGTGCAGATGTATATGCATGATCTGTCTGGTGCAAACAAGGTAGAATACTGGTGGCTCGGTGTGGCTATTGTGTGCAATGCCTTGACAAAGTGGGCATGTGCCACTGACCATGACCACAAATGTATCAAATTGACTTTTACTTCTATTGATCAAAACACGAGTCATCCACGGTCCGAGTGTCGAATCACAGTGCAGATGTACTATGCATGATCTTGCAAGTAAAAACATGGTAGAATACTGGTGGCTCGGTGTGGCTGTTGTGCGCAATGCCTTGACAATGTTGGCATGTGCCGCTGACCATGACCACAAAGTTTACCAAGTGACATTAACTTATACGAATCGTAATACGAGTCAGCCACATTCAGAGTGCCCAATCACAGTGCACANGTAGAATACTGGTGGCTCGGTGTGGCTATTGTGCGCAATGCCCTGATAAAGTTGGCATGTGCCACTCACCATGGCCACAAAGTTTACCAAGTGACTTTAACTTCTACGAATTGTAACATGAGTCAGCCACGGTCAGAGTGCCCACTCACAGCGCACATCTAATATGCATGAACTTGCAGGAAAATAAAACGTAAAAATCCTGTGGCTTGGCACGGCTATTGTGCGCAATGCCTTGAAGAAGTTTGCATTTGCCACTGACCATGACCACAAAGTTTACCAAGTACATTAAACGGTTATTTATCATAACACGAGTCGGCCACGGTCAGAGTGTCCAATGACAGTGCAGATATACTGTGCATGACCTTACAGGTATAAACAAGGTATAGTACGAGTGGTTCGGTGTGGCTATTTTGCACAATGCCTTGACAAAGTTGGCATGTACCACTGACCATGCCCACAAATGTATCCAAGTGACTTTTCCATCTATTGATCATAACACGAGTCAGCCACTGTCAGAGTGTCCAAACACAATGCAGATCTAATAGGCATGATCTTGCAGGTTCAAACAAGGTAGAATACGGGTGGCTTGGTTTGGCTATTGTGCGCAATGCCTCGACAAAGTTGGCATGTGCCACTGACCATGACCACAAAGTTTACAAGTTACTTTAACTTCTACGAATCCTAACACGATTCAGCCACGGTCAGAGTGCCCAATCACAGTGCACATCTAATATGCATTACCTTGCAGGCATAAACAAGGTAAAAACCCGGTGGCTTGGCACGGCTATTGTGCGCAATGCCTTGACAAAGTTGGCATGTACCACTGACCATGACCACAAAGTTTACCAAGTGACTTTAACTTCTACGAATCATAACACGAGCCAGCCACGGTCAGAGTACCCAATCAAAGCGTACATCTAATATGCATGACATTGCAAGTATAAACAAGGTAAAAAACCGGTAGCTTGGCACGACTATTGTGCGCAATGCCTTGACAAAGTTGGCATGTACCACTGACCATGACCACAAAGTTTACCAAGTGACTTTAACTTCTACGAATCATAACACGAGCCAGCCACGGTCAGAGTACCCAATCAAAGCGTACATCTAATATGCATGACATTGCAAGTATAAACAAGGTAAAAAACCGGTAGCTTGGCACGACTATTGTGCGCAATGCCTTGACAAAGTTGGCATGTACCACTGACCATGACCACAAAGTTTACCAAGTGACTTTAACTTCTACGAATCATAACACGAGCCAGCCACGGTCAGAGTACCCAATCAAAGCGTACATCTAATATGCATGACATTGCAAGTATAAACAAGGTAAAAAACCGGTAGCTTGGCACGACTATTGTGCGCAATGCCTTGACAAAGTTGGCATGTACCACTGACCATGACCACAAAGTTTACCAAGTGACTTTAACTTCTACGAATCATAACACGAGCCAGCCACGGTCAGAGTACCCAATCAAAGCGTACATCTAATATGCATGACATTGCAAGTATAAACAAGGTAAAAAACCGGTAGCTTGGCACGACTATTGTGCGCAATGCCTTGACAAAGTTGGCATGTACCACTGACCATGACCACAAAGTTTACCAAGTGACTTTAACTTCTACGAATCATAACACGAGCCAGCCACGGTCAGAGTACCCAATCAAAGCGTACATCTAATATGCATGACATTGCAAGTATAAACAAGGTAAAAAACCGGTAGCTTGGCACGACTATTGTGCGCAATGCCTTGACAAAGTTGGCATGTACCACTGACCATGACCACAAAGTTTACCAAGTGACTTTAACTTCTACGAATCATAACACGAGCCAGCCACGGTCAGAGTACCCAATCAAAGCGTACATCTAATATGCATGACATTGCAAGTATAAACAAGGTAAAAAACCGGTAGCTTGGCACGACTATTGTGCGCAATGCCTTGACAAAGTTGGCATGTACCACTGACCATGACCACAAAGTTTACCAAGTGACTTTAACTTCTACGAATCATAACACGAGCCAGCCACGGTCAGAGTACCCAATCAAAGCGTACATCTAATATGCATGACATTGCAAGTATAAACAAGGTAAAAAACCGGTAGCTTGGCACGACTATTGTGCGCAATGCCTTGACAAAGTTGGCATTTGCCACTGACCATGACCACAAAGTTGACCAAGTTCATTAAACGGCTATGAATCATAACACGAGTCATCCACGGTCAGAGTGTCCTATCACAGTGCAGATATACTGGGCATAACCTTGCAGGTATAAATAAGGTACAATACTGGTGGCTCGGTGTGGCTATTGTGCGCAATTCCTTGACAAAGTTGGCATGTGCCACTGACCATTACCACAACTGTATCCAAGTGATGTTTACTTCTATTGATCATAACACGAGTCAGCCACGGTCAGAGTGTCCAATCACAGTGCAGATGTACTAGGCATGATCTTGCAGGTGCAAACAAGGTAGAATACTGGTGGCTCGGTGTGGCTATTGTGCGCAATGCCTTGACAAAGTTGGCATGTGCCACTGACCATGACCACAAAGTTTACCAAGTGACTTTAACTTCTACGAATCGTAATACTAGTCAGCCACGGTCAGAGTGCCCAATCACAGTGCACATCTCATATGCATGACCTTTCAGGTATAAACAAGTTAAAAAACCGGTGGCTTGGCACGGCTATTGTGCGCAATGCCTTGACAAAGTTGGCATGTTCCACTGACCATGACGACAAAGTTTACCAGGTACCTTAAACGGCTATGAATCATTACACGAGTCAGCTACGGTCAGAGTGCCCAATCACAGTGCAGATATACTAGGCATGACCTAACATGTATAAACAAGGTAAAATACTGGTGGCTCGGTGTGGCTATTGTGCGCAATGCCTTGACAAAGTTGGCATGTGCCACTGACCATGACCAAAAATGTATCCAAGTGACTTTTACTTCTATTGATCATAACACGATCAACCAGGGTCAGAGTGTCCAATCACAGTGCACATGAACTAGGCTCGATCTTACAGGTTCAAACAAGGTAGAATACTGGTGGCTTGGTGTTACTAGTGTGCGCAATGCCTTTACAAAGTTGGCACGCGCCACTGACCATGACCACAAAGTTTACCAATTGACTTTAACTTCTACGAATCATAACACGAGTCAGCCACGGTCAGAGTGCCTGATCAAAGCGCACATCTAATATGCATGACATTGCAGGTATAAACAAGGTAAAAAGCCGGTGGCTTGGCACGGCTATTGTGCACAATGCCTTGACAAAGTAGGCATGTGCCATTGACCATGACCACAAAGTTTACCAAGTACATTAAACGGCTATGATTTATAACACGAGTCAGCCACAGTTGGAGTGTCCAATCACAGTGCAGATATACTGGGCATGACCTTGCAGGTATAAGCAAGGTAGAATACTGGTGGCTCGGTGTGGCTGTTGTGCGCACTTCTCTTCCCCGGAAAGGGGAGAAGGATAGGCGGACAAAATCAAAATCTCCCCGACTTTGTATATGTAGGGGAAATGTCCGCCCTCTCTTTTTGAGAAAATTCCTTGACAAAGTTGGCACGTGCCACTGACCATCACCACAAATGTATCCAAGTGACTTTTACTTCTATTGATCATAACACCAGTCAGCCACGGTCAGAGTGTCCAATGACAGTGCTAATGTACTAGGCATGATCTTGCAGGTTCAAACAAGGTAGAATACTGGTGGCTCGGTGTGGCTATCTTGCGCTATGCCTTGACAAAGTGGGCATGTGCCACTGACCATGACCACAAATGTATCGAATTGACTTCAACTTCTCCGGATCATAACACGAGTCAGCCACGGTCAGAGTGTCCAATCACAGTGCACATGTACTAGGCATGATCGTGTAGGTGCAAACCAGGTAGAATGCTGGTGGCTCGGTTTGGCTATTGTGCGCAATGCCTTGACAAAGTCGGCATGTTCCACTGACCATGACGACAAAGTTTACCAGGTACCTTAAACGGCTATGAATCATAACACGAGTCAGCCACGATCAGAGTGCCCAATCACAGTACACATCTAATATGCATAACCTTGCAGGTATAAATAAGGTACAATACTGGTGGCTCGGTGTGGCTATCTTGCGCAATGCCTTGACAAAGTCGGCATGTTCCACTGACCATGACGACAAAGTTTACCAGGTACCTTAAACGGCTATGAATCATAACACGAGTCAGCCACGATCAGAGTGCCCAATCACAGTACACATCTAATATGCATAACCTTGCAGGTATAAATAAGGTACAATACTGGTGGCTCGGTGTGGCTATCTTGCGCAATGCCTTGACAAAGTCGGCATGTTCCACTGACCATGACGACAAAGTTTACCAGGTACCTTAAACGGCTATGAATCATAACACGAGTCAGCCACGATCAGAGTGCCCAATCACAGTACACATCTAATATGCATAACCTTGCAGGTATAAATAAGGTACAATACTGGTGGCTCGGTGTGGCTATCTTGCGCAATGCCTTGACAAAGTCGGCATGTTCCACTGACCATGACGACAAAGTTTACCAGGTACCTTAAACGGCTATGAATCATAACACGAGTCAGCCACGATCAGAGTGCCCAATCACAGTACACATCTAATATGCATAACCTTGCAGGTATAAATAAGGTACAATACTGGTGGCTCGGTGTGGCTATCTTGCGCAATGCCTTGACAAAGTCGGCATGTTCCACTGACCATGACGACAAAGTTTACCAGGTACCTTAAACGGCTATGAATCATAACACGAGTCAGCCACGATCAGAGTGCCCAATCACAGTACACATCTAATATGCATAACCTTGCAGGTATAAATAAGGTACAATACTGGTGGCTCGGTGTGGCTATCTTGCGCAATGCCTTGACAAAGTGGGCATGTGCCACTGACCATGACCATAACGTTTACCAAGTGACTTTAACTTCTACGAATCGTAACACGAGTCAGCCACGATCAGAGTGCCCAATCACAGTACACATCTAATATGCATAACCTTGCAGGTATAAATAAGTTACAAAACCGGTCGCTTGTCATGGCTATTGTGCGCAATGCCTTGACAAAGTTGGCATGTGCCACTGACCACGACCACAAAGTTTACCAAGTACCTTAAACGGCTATGAATCATAACACGAGTCAGCCACGGTCAGAGTGCCCAATCAAAGCGCACATCTTATATGCATGACCTTGCAGGTATAAACAAGGTAATAAACCGATGGCTTGGCACGGCTATTGTGGGCAATGCCTNAAATGTATCCAAGTGACTTTTACTTCTATTGATCATAACACGAGTCAGCCATGGTCAGAGTGTCCAATCACAGTGCAGATGTACTAGGCATGATCTTGCAGGTGCAAACTAGGAAGAATACTGGTGGCTCCGTGTGGCTATTGTGCGCGATGCCTTGACAAAATTGGCATGTGCCACTGATCATGACCACAAAGTTTACCAAATGACTTTAACTTATACGAATCATAACACGAGTCAGCCTCGGTCAGAGTGCCCAATCAAAGCGCACATCTTATATGCATGACCTTGCAGGTATAAGCAAGGTAATAAACCGATGGCTTGGCACGGCTATTGTGGGCAATGCCTTGACAAACATGGCATGTGCCACTGACCATGACCACAAAGTTTACCAAGTACATTAAATGGCTATGAATCATAACACGTGTCAGCCACAGTCGGAGTGTCCAATCACAGTGCAGATATACTGTGCATGACCTTGCAAGTATAAACAAGGTAGAATACTGGTGGCTCGGTGTGGCTATTGTGCGCAATTCCTTGACAAAGTTGGCATGTGCCACTGACCATGACCACAAATGTATCAAAGTGACTTTTACTTCTATTAATCTTAACACGAGTCAGCCACAGTCAGAGTGTCCAATCACAGTGTAGATGTACTATGCATGATCTTGCAGGTGCAAACAAGGTAGAATACTGGTGGCTCAGTGTGGCTATTGTGCGCAATGCCTTGACAAAGTTGGCATGTACCACTGACCATGACCACAAAGTTTACCAAGTGACTTTAACTTCTACGAATCGTAATACAAGTCAGTCACGGTCAGAGTGCCCAGTCACAGTGCACATCTAATATGCATGACCTTCCAAGTATAAACAAGTTAAACAACCGGTGGCTTGGCACGGCTATTGTGCGCAATGCCTTGACAAAGTTGGCATGTGCCACTGACCATGACCACAAAGTTTACCAAGTACCTTAAACGACTATGAATCATATCACATGTCAGACACGGTCAGAGTGCCCAATCACAGTGCAGATGTACTAGGCATGATTTTGCAGGCGCAAACAATGTAGAATACTGGTGGCTTGGTGTGGCTATTGTACGCAATGCCTTGACAAAGTTGGCATGTGCC